>LPNX010358743.1:27279-63410 GCA_001517045.1 Pseudotsuga menziesii | reverse complement strand
CCAGATTTAATAGAATATGTATTTAGAGATTTACAAAAAAACTCAATGTGGATGAAGTCCTTGTAATAGAATATTTCCAAATTTAATGAAATATGTGTTAGAAATAGAATGAACACTTCATGTGCCACCATAAAAAAAGAAACCTTTCACCCATACTTCATTAGGATGAATGCTGCAAAATCTGAAATTGTAGGATGTAGGAGAATGAACTAACTCACTCAAATGATCGAAAAGTGCAGAAGTTTCATCATGGTAAGGATCCATATGGGTAGTATCATGCAGTTCTTTCAAAAGTGTGAAACATTTGTCATAGATTGGTTCCAATGTAGAGGAATCATGCTCTTCTTTAAAGTTTGCATAACCTTCATCAAGAGACAATTCAAGTTCATATTCCACCACATCAAGTGTTTGAATGTCTTCAAGTTCAACTTCAAACACATCAAGCACATTCAAATTTCCACATCTCTCATGATCCTCCATGTCATGATAATCCTCCAAACAATGTACCATTTGACAATCTTCGATGTTGCACATTTCTCTTTGAATCTTCTCCATGTCTTCAAGGATTGATGGCTCCTCCAAGGAAGTGTCTCTCCAACAATAATTCGATATCAATGATTGAGTTTCATGGAGTATCCTAAGGGATTCTTGTATATCCCTTTCACTCATCTTCAAGGATCCTTCAATGAGGGATGGTTCATGGGAGTGAACCTCCTCTTCTTCTTCATTCTGGATTTGATCAAATCCTTGAAGCTCAAGTGGTGATGGGGAAGTTGATATTGGCTCTTCATTTTTTGATACAAGGTCTTTATCTTTATTCTCATGAGATATTTGGATTGCAAAACATTTTCAGATATTATCTCTATGTCAGCAACATAGAGTTGTGAGCACCCATCATTAGGTACTCCTGGGTAGTTCAAACATCCATCAGTAGATTCCCTTTGGTCCATGTCCATAGTAGAATTTGTTTTAGAATGATATTCAATAGTTTCAAGGTACTCTTCTTCCTTCTCATGTGATGTTTCATCATCTTTTTCAAATTCATTTGGGAGTGACTTTCGATCCTCTTGATGTAATGATTTTTCTTCTTCACCACCCACAGAAATTTGTAGATCCTTGGTATACTCCCTACTTGTGCATTGATTATTATTCATTAATGAGTTATTATTTGAATTATTCTTTTATAAATTCCTTCAACCAATCATTAAGGTCTTCAAAATGCATAGTCTTATGTGCCACTTTGAATGCTTACTTAACCTTCCTGGACATATCATGACCACATGGATTAATGACTTTCTTCAATTCATCTATACCATCCATAACTTCAATAGTTACAAATACCGTGCTCTGATACCATCGTAATTTCCACTTTTTGTCAATTTTATCAAAATGGATAATTCTTCAATTCTTTCACAATGTACTCAAATTCATCTTCTTACAACTGTAGTTATATGGAATCAATTGATCCAAAATTCCTCCAATTGCTTTGAAACTTGGTGACGAAGATCTTGAGGGGTGATGGGAAAAATTAGAACATCACTCAGACATATAATCAACTGATATACCTAAGCATGGTCTGCAATTTGTAAGGGAATAAGTTTCAGGAAAAGACTAGTCAATTTGGGAGGTGGAAATTCCCCTTGGGTCCTGGAACAAATCTCTCCACAAAACTGTACAACCTTCACTAATGGTGGGTATGATACTTGGATCTGTTATCATAAATTAATTAAAGTATATTTGAATCATCATATGTGGTTTTGGGGTCGAATAGGTATCCAAGGGAACTCCATGAATTTACTCTTAATTTTGAGGTTCCAACCCCCAATGGTAAGTGACTCAAAATAGCTCCAAATGCTCTCGAATTGTACCAGAAGGTGTATGAGTGATAAAATAAATTAATTATAATTTTTATGGGTGTATTATGGCCTTCCAATTACTTCTAAAGGTCTATATCAAATTCTGAATAAGATAGATGCTTTAACTAGCAATTTTGGGGCTCAAATATTCCCCCAGGTAATTGTCGGAATGGCTTCCCAAATGTGCAGAAACTCACTTGAATTCTAAAATTGAAGCATGTTATGTTCAGAATACATTATCAGAGACTCATATGTAGAACCAATCGAACTCCCATGGCTGTTATCACTTCTTTCAATCAGATATAAAAAAACAAGTTTTGAACCCTTGGGGGAATGAGATATATTTTGCTCCAGTTGCTATGAAATTCAACCCAATGGCCACAAAATATAATTTAATTAATATGAAACCCATAATATTCTGTAATTACAGTCCATTTATTCATAAACCATCAATATTTTATGGATCCATTCAAATCTATCAATATTATAAGAGTTTACAACAAGGAGGTGGGGAAATGGCACTTTTTCTTTATTATTGATCAATAATACATGATATTTCTTGGCCTTTCGACCTGATAAATTTATGAAAAGAGATATAAGAGTATTTAAATTAGAATACAAAATTATGGAGCAAGATGAGCTCCCTCAAAAAGATAAATGGCTCACCAAGTGCGCCTCACTCCACTGGGCTGAAATATGGTGAAAGAATGTGAGATGGGAGGGGGAATGAGCTGAATCCTAAAGTGTCCATGAGCCACTGTAGCTGAAAAATTATATTATAACTCCATTGAATCTCATTTAAATACCCAATTTTCCTCTCCAATCACCAATTAGGATGGCAATCTTTCACCCTCGAAATTGGCTCAAGCATGAACTAGTCACTCACTAGCTCTCTCTCTTCACAACAACAAATTTCACAACTGATCAAAAAGATCCTTATCATTGCTGCTCCCTTTTTCCTCCTTTCAAACACCTAGGGGGGAATGTGGCATAAATATTCAATCCACTTGGTGTGTCCTTGGGGGCAAGTCTTGAGTCAAGGTTGTCACCTTGTTCTTGACTCTTCCATTTAGGCAAACTCCTAACAAATCCAATGGGGGTAGGCCCTACAAGTTACTAAGGATGGTTACTTAGATGATGATGGTATTAAATGAGTAATGTTTTTAGGATTTTTGATTTAACAATTGTAAACAATAGATAACATGATGAGACAATAACAAATAAGCACGACATGACACCTAGTCACATATAGATTGAAAGAAATAAATAGTTGACCAGTGCCTTTAAATGGAGTCGAAAATAATTAAGAGTGCTTGAAAGTGTTGAAGTGAATGTTGTATGATTCTATCTTGGTACGTTTTAAATTAATGTGAAAAGATGAGTGAATTAAATTAGGCGGGGGGGACTCTAGATATACCCGAGGGGTACTTGGAGTATGTCCAAAAGTAACAACCGCTACGGCTACCCACAAGGAATGTGTGGGATTGATGGAGTCTCTGAAAATATGTTCATAATACACCCACTAGTATGTAACAGAGATCGACACCTCAAGGTCACTGTCCTGTAGTTCCCACTTCCTTTGGGTATTTTTCCACCGTTTACGGTTTAATCGAGGCATTGTATTTTCACCTGTGGTGGTTAACTGGGGAAAGTGGATCCTAATTATTCTAGTCACTCACATTGCTTTTGATGCAGCTTGAATAATCGGATAAACCGCAGCCAAGTGCATATCATACACACCGGAGTCTTGTAAATTTTAGTAAATTTTAAGAGTGTGTTCTTGTTAAAGAAAGGACCCTCCAGGAATCTCTTTTGGTCCAAGTGGACCTCAATCGGGAAATCAAGGAGGGGTTAATTTTACTGCTTGCTTGTGAATAGTAACAATGAAACAAAAACACATGCCATAGGTTTTCTAATTATTTCTACCACGGTCCTCTTTCACCTTTCGGTTCAATCGGGGATTCGTGGGGTAAGTATTAGTATTACTTTGATTTAAAAATATGGAATAATGACAAATATGATCAAAGTATATAGTCATGCACAACAATACTAAGCTATAGCAAAAAAACTGAAAAAGTGCAAAAAAAAAAGTGAAACAGACGCGGATCCCCCTAGGGGGGATGGGGAGTGGGATCGAAAGAGCATTCTCAAAGTGATTATTTTTTATTATTAAGGGTTAAAATATCAGAAAACTATTTTTCACTTTGTTCCTTGTTATCTAGGATCCAAAGCCTTACAACAAGCCTAATAAGGAAGCAAAGTAATGGGGGAAGCCTCTGGGAAGCTCCGGTTTGCCCAAGAGTCGGAAAACGGACAGATTCTCCTTCTCTTTTTTGTTAAACCTGATAAAAACCAGAAATCTATTAAAATAAAATATTCCCCAAAACACTTTTAAAGTGCTTTGGGTTAGCACACTAATTACTGAAAAAAGACTAAGTTCAAAATTGTTAAAAAAGAACAATCTAGTTTTGCGAAAGGGAACCAAGGAAAGCAAGATTTCCTTGGGATCTTGTATTTATTTTTAGGCAGCCAATATGATGTGCACTTTCTTGCAGAATTTAAAAATTTAAAGAATTAAAAAGTAAACTACCTTATGAGCAAGCTTTAGATCTATGATTTAGCTACTTGCAAAAAAGGAAATTTCTTCACCTAGATCTATCTTTAAAATGTGATATTCTTTATGAAATTTCAGATCTAAGCAACAAAACAATTAGGAACTAGATCTAAAAATGTATAAGCAATTTTTAGAAGAGGATCTGATCATAAGAGGATGAACATCTAACCAGAAGATTGATTTTAATATAATGGAGAAAGAGAAGGGGAAACGCCTGTTGTTGGATAGATCTGCAATGGAAACTTGTTAGTGGAATACAAAGGGGCAATGCCTTCACAAAAATGTTAGATGTACAATGGATTCAAACTAGATCCACAACTCATCCAATTCTTGCTACATGAAAGCTAAACACACAATCCTACACAAAACCTTATGAGATATGGATATATATATATATATGAAAAAGAGACAAGAATTACATGCAAATAAGCTTATTAAACATGTATAAGCTAGATATTCAAACATATATGCTATGAGATATGGAAAAACAAGTAATAGTAATTTCCCAACTACACTCCTATTGATTCAGCTAAATAATTCAAGCCAGACAAGGTTCAGATGCAGAAATTGAGAGAAAAATCAGCAACATCAATAGCCGCAAGACAATGCTTATTCCTCACACATGAGAGCATTACACCATTTAGCCTCCAAATCTTATTTATTCCAACAATGAAAATATTACAACAATATTACAATTGCAAGCTTATTCTCTCCAACTTGAACTAGCTTCAAGAAGGGAATGGCAGCTTCAATCTATAGCCAGACTGGTCAAGAGGGGTGCATGCCAGACTGAAGGAGAGACTGTAGCTAATGGAGAGTTAAGTCGAGCCTGGTCTGATGAGGAACTAAGTCTAACTACACTAGAACTACAAATTGAAGTGACACCTCACTTAGTGAACTGACCCATCCATCAAACCATTGCCAGATTGATCCACACATGTGGAGGAGAGAGAAAGGAGGGCGCAACCCTCAAATATGCATGAGTCAGTTAAGCTCCTCTTTAGCCCTGATCAATGCCTTCAGTCAAGGAATAACAAATCCCAATCAATATGAAGCCGATGAGACTGATTTCATTCAAATCAAAGAAAAATCCATTGATTTAGGATCTTGGATTTGCTCCATTATTTAATTAATTTTTAATTAAATTAATTAATATTTGATTTTTTTGGATTTTCTCACCCGAGTGATGGAAAAATCACTGAAAACTTAGGAAAAGTGGGTTTTTGGGTTTACTGGGTGCTCTGAGTTAGAAAATGAGCACCCTCATGACTGAAACTGACTTTTAACCCCACTTTTATTACAAGACCAATTTTTCCATTTAGACTATTAAAAAATAGCCTATGTTTTGTGGAAAAATTAAAATTAAAAATTAAAAAAAACAAAACCTAGGGGGGCTTAGCACATGTTCATATGACTCAACCATAATGCCTAGCATGTTTATACATTGACACACAGACTCTAATAACCTCAATAGGCCCAAATTTCAATCCGACCAACCCAACTTTGGAGGTATTGAGTGAATAACTTAGAAATTATCAGTCGTTTATTCAACAACCAATAATAACCAAGGGAAAAAACACTCTGGGCTGATCGGATTGAAAAATACAGTCTAGGAGACCGAGTCTTTTATAGAAACTACAATGCTATAATATTTTATTACAACTCCCCCAAGGGGATATGAACATGTGGTAGATAAAAAAAACACTTCCCAGAAGCAAGTCTAAAGGTCTTCTGAAGTCCGAACAAATCATCTTTGTCCGGTTCACGAGGCTCACTTGATTACACTGACTAAGTATGACTTAGTAAGTAACATCCGGCTCCATCTAGGGACACATGCTTTGACTAATCTTCTGATCAAAGAACATGATGTGAGAACTCCGGAATTTTTGGGTCCTGCACAACAATTAAAATTTATTAGTAACATGTATATAAAAGAAACCAACTGGAAAAGCATATTAATGTACATTAGTATATAATGTACAAAAAGAAATATTTTACAAGAATAATATACAACAGAAAAAAATCAAGGTTAGTGCTATGGTACAAAACATCTATAATATAACAATATGATACATGAAATTTTAAAAATACATGTAGGGAAAAGTTTAGAAATTGGCCCTGAAACCATTGATGCCAATAAAGGAATCAAGCCATCTTAGGGAAGAAAATCTTGAGGACAAATCCATTCACTGGTAGGATTAACCTTTCTCCTTCCAGGTCATTCAGTTAGAAAGAATTTGTTCTTGCTACTTCATCAATGATATATGGCCCCAACCATAAGCTGTCGAAATTTTTGTGTTTCCTGGGTTTCTCTCACCGTTTGTCCCAACGCAAGACTGTGTCACCTACTTAAAAGGATCCAAGATGGGTAGATCTATCAAATTTTCTCTTGACTTTGTCTGAATTTTTTATACTCTGGTCAAGGGAATTTCTTTTGATTTCATTTAACTCGATCAACTGGTTGATTCTGTTTTGAATGGCATCCTGATCTGAGCTAAAGGTATGGCGAAGCTGATACACTGGAAGCTTTAAGTGGACTGGTAATGTGAAATCTAGGCCATAGACAAGTTCGAAAGGGATCTTTCCGGTTGAAATTTTATTTGTGGTTCTATCGACCCATAATGCAAACTTGATCTTGCTATCCAAGGCCTTTTTATTATCACCCACAGTTTTCTTGATTATGGTCATTAAGTTTTTATTGCTTGACTCAGCTATACCATTTCCTTAAGGATAATAGTTGGGTGAATGGGATAGGACAATGTCGTACTTGAAACAAAAGGATGACATCTTGGAGGAACTGAAGCATGGGCCATTATCTATGATGATTCTGGATTGCACATCGAATCTTGTGATAATCCTATCTTCTAGGATCCATGACTACAACATCGATTTCCTTCTTGGTGGGTATCACCTCTATCCACTTGGTGAAATAATCAATGGTGATGAGTATCTGAGAATAACCATTTATCGAGTTATCAATGAACTTACCGATGAAATCAAGCCCCCACTGCTGGAAAGGGGCTTGGACTACTATTCGTTTTAAAGGCAAGGCTTTCATTTGTTTCTTTTCGGTGAAAAACTGACATTGTGGGAAAAATCTGACAAATTTATGCACATCCAAAAAACGTTTCGGCCAATAGTAGCCTGCTGTAAGGATTTTATGGGCGGTTGTTCTGGCTACAAAATTTCCACCACAAAATCCTACATGGAACTCAACCATGTTTTTTTTCGACTCAGGTTCATCGACACATCTAAGTATTAAACCATCGGGGTTTCTGCTACCCAAACCATCTTTTGTTAGGAAATACTTAGTTTCTTTTAACCTTAATGCTCTTCTTTTATGGCCAAGTAGGTGATCAGGGCATGTAAGGTTTCGGAGGAAAAATATGATGTTGGTATACCAAGGATGCTGCTCTAACATCTGAAGCTCATCTGATAAGGCTTTGTTCAGGATCACTATTCTGGAAAATTATTCCTAAGGATTTTTCATTTCCTTGGGTCAACATTTTTGCAAGACCCTGTCCTTTAATTAACTTAGTAGTTTTATCTCTAAATCATACTCTTGAATCTTTGAAACCCATTTACCCCTGATGCCTAGGAAATCTTGTTGAGACATGATATCCTTGACAACTGCATGGGGTACATACTCAATGATTTTAGAGTATCCCACATAAGTTCTAAAATGTTTAAGGGACTTGACAAGAGCATAAGCCTATTTCTCCATGGTGGTATACTTCAACTCTGAATGTTGCAAGGCTCTGTTCATAAAGGCTACAAGTTGCTCTTGTCCCTCCTTATTCTTTTGAAGCAAAACACCAGCAATGGTGTCCTCTGAGGCAAAGGAAAATATCTAAAATTCCTTGGAATAATATGGACTGATCAAGACTGGGGACTTGGATATAGCATCTTTGATATACTTGAAATCATCTTTCCCTTCATCCTTCCATTCAAATTTAGCATCTTTCTTTAACAACTTTTGTAAGGGCTTCATTAGTTCTTCTAAATTTGGGATGAATCTCCTTATGAAATTTATCTAACCGTTGAAAGAATGGAGAGCTTTAATATTATGAGGCAAGGGGAATTTATTAATGGCTTTGACTCACTCAGGATCGACCTTGACACCATCCTTAGAAATGATGTGTCCCATCAATTTACCTTCGTTAACCCAAAAGATTGACTTGGAAGGTTTTAAGGAAATAACATATTTCCGACATCTTATGAAAATGTTCCTAAGATGACTTATGTGGTCAGATCTTTCCTATGAAAAAATAGTTAATTCATCTTGATATATTTCGATTATTTTTCCTATAAGTTATTTAAAGGAAAAACCCATGGCTCTTTGGAAGGTGGCACCAACATTTAATAAGCCAAAAGGAATTCTTAAAAATTTGTAGGTGCCCCAAGGTGTGGTGAATGTAGTTTTATGTTGATCTTATTTATTTACCAACACTTCGTTATACCTAGAAAATCCATCCAACATGGACACCATTCCCGTTCCTGTTACTCTTTGAAGTAATGTTTCCATGTCGGGAAATGGGTAATTATCCTTAAGGCATGATGTATTTAGATTTCTGAAATCTATACATATTCTAATTGACCCATTCTTCTTTATAACAACAGCTAATTTGGAGCACCAGGATGAATGTCTTGTAGGTGCTATGATCCCTGCTGCTAACATCTTCTGAATCTCTTTCTGCACAATGGGGGCCAACTTAGGATTTATTTGCCTAAGATTTTGTCGGAAAGGCTTGACCTCTTTAGCCTCCTCCATGAGGGGAATATTGTGTTGAAACACATCTTCTCGATAGGATTTAAGCTCATCATAACAAAAGGCCAACACATCTCTATAGTGGTTGATTAAGTTAATCAAACTGTTCCTTTCCTTTTCCGAAGTACCTTTTCCATTTTTTATTAACTTGGGGTCTTTATCCGTTCCTATATTTATTTCCATATAATCCCCAAATTTTATTGATTCTTTTTTGTTTTCAAGACGATCCTGTTGATCAAACATATTTTCAAAATCTATAAGGCTACTCAGGATGCGATTCCTTACATTATCCTCGCACTCTGGATACTCTTTACCCTCCTGTTGATAATAGATATTTCCACCCTTAAAATCTTGGAGATTATGGATGAATCTCAATACTTTTTCATCATCTTTAAACACCTTCCAATGATCTACATTATCCAGAATTGAAGGTCTGAAATTAATTTCCATTTTTCCATTTCCATTAATCATCTCATCTGAAGGCTGGATGGTGGATGCTGCTACCGCCAACTTGTATTCTAACCCATTCATTTTCCTAGGGATATGTTGAATGTTAAGCACATCACACCATTCAATGGTGTCCCATATGGCATTCCTATACTTCCTTAGTCTGTCACTTTTACAATGATATTGATTCTTAAGCTGGAGGACGACTAAGTCTGAATCACCTTTTATGTTCAACATATTTATTCCCATGTCTTTAGTGGTTTCTAACCCTAGAAGAAATGCCTCATACTCAGCTACATTGTTCCATGCTTCAAACTCTAACCTGAAAGCAAAATTGTAGATTTTATTTGAAGAAGAAATGACCACGATGCCCGCACCCTTTCTGACTTTGGAATAAGTCCCATCAAAGTACATTTTCCAAACCTCATCTATATTTTCATCTTTAATGTTTTCCTTAATAGCGGCCATGAAATTTGACAAGATAGCATAGTTTCCAAAGTTGTCAATGCAATGTATAGATTCATTTCCAGGAGTTTTACAGTTTTCTACATGTTGTTTCCTTTGTTTCTCCCTATGGAGTATCACCCTTATGTTTTCTGATGCAGGTATAGTAGCATATGTCCAATCCATTTGAATGTAACCACCAAGAGTTGCAGCCCACTTTCTGGATAACAACATACCCCAATTGGCTGGCACATAAATCACTACCACATCCATTGCCATGTTGATGTCCGGATACTTGGCCAACTTAACACATAGATTTAATATTATCCCTACAACATCAACTTCTCTTGAATCCATTGCACAAACATTGTGGTAGGGTTGTTACATCCTTAGATTTAGCTGTTCCATTACTTTTCTTATTATGACATTTGATGAAGCACATGAATCTAACATGCAGTCATGAAGGAGAATATTATCAACGAAAAGGGAGACATAAAAATGTGGGTGGTCTTCCCTTCTCGGATCAACACTGTTGAGGACTATAGGAATATCCCTAGTTTTAATAGGTTCATATTCAAATATAGAATTATTACTAGGGAGAGGATCCTCTTCGACAACATCATGAGTTTTATTCTGACTATCCTCTAAGGGTTTTAACAACTTTTCTTTTTGACCAGGAATTTGAATGATATCAGTTTCATAAACAGAGACCTTAACATTATTCCACCATTTTCCAATGTCAATATTTGATTCTAGGATAACAGGGGGATTTGGAAAAGTAGGAGTTGTTACCTTAGGTTTGTACTATTTAGCTGGTGAAGACTTCTCCTTCCTTCTATAAACTGCACCCTTGAATCCATCCTCCATTTCCTTAACCTTTTCTGGAGTAAGCATCTCACCATAGAAGTGGGAAAGGAGGTCCTTCTCATGACTGTAATATATGGGCTGCTTCCAATGCTGGTTTGACAAAGGGTAGGTTTGGCCTACCATGTATACATGATCAGGCTCACTTGAAGTTGTTTCCTGACCACTGATTTCAGAAGTCCATGTTCCATGACTTGATTTGCAACATAACAAGTACTCTCATGGTGGAATTTTTCACAGGGTCTACACCATTGAATCACTTCCTCTACCATGTTAGCTGAGTCTAACTGGTTTGGGATCCTAAGTTATTGATGAGGGGATTTCTTTTGATCCATCTGATTTTGCTTGGGCTGAAAGTTCCTCGGTCCATTATTCCTTTCCATCATCACCAATATATTGTGCATGTGATTCAACTGTGCAGCATGATTGGCCATTTGTTGGTTTTGATTAGTGACAAGGTTTTCATCATTTCCGCCATCTCTTTCATGGGATGTTTGTAAGTGCCCTTTTCTTCTAACTCAACAGCCTTACCCTTGGTCTCTTTGTTGTGAGAAGAGTTTCCTCTGGTGTATCCAGGTATGTTAGATTTACTAGATCATTGCATGTTTGTTTCAATTTTCTCGGCAATGATCTAGGTAGATTTAAGATCTATAGTTTCTTTATCTCTCAACTGGTACCTTAAGTCACCACTGAAGGCTTCAATGTAGTATATGAGGAT
This sequence comes from Pseudotsuga menziesii, assembly GCA_001517045.1. NCBI lineage: Eukaryota > Viridiplantae > Streptophyta > Pinopsida > Pinales > Pinaceae > Pseudotsuga > Pseudotsuga menziesii. The sequence goes on along the minus strand of LPNX010358743.1, from coordinate 51,699 downwards.
AGAAGCATTATTTGGCTTGATGTCATCATGAAGGTCCACAACCACACACCTGAATTTAGTGTTGAATTCCTCTATGGTTTCATTCTCCATCTTCCTGATGTTGTGGAGGGAAGCAAGTTGATGTCTAGGTTCCTTCTTTTCTCCCCACTTCTCCCTAAAACCATCCAGGGGGTCCTTAAGGGTTGCATATGAGTTGTTTTCCAATTCAAGGTACCATTCTCTAGCTTCTTCTTCTAGGGATAAAGCAAACAACTTCATCTTGACATCATCATGGTCATTGGCCCCATCAATGCAATAAGAGACTATGTGCTTTTCAAACTTCCGCAGGTGGGACTTGGCGGTGATGGCATTGTTGCCTTGGAAGGTAGGAAGTTTCTTGATAGCATCACCTAGGATAGCATGAGGAGCACCTGCTATCTGAGAAAAGTCAAGGGGTTTAAAAAAATCATACATTAAGATAGATGGTTGAGTGTGACTCTCTTCAAATATTTGGTGGATATCTGAGAGGGATTGGTCTCCTAAATCTTCAAGGATTCTATGAGAAGTCTGCATATTCAACCTTTCTCTAATAAACCTTTCAGGATCAAGGAGAGGATTGAATAATCGTTTGGGGTTCCTTTGGATAGAAATCCTTGGAGGGATATTAGACAGTGGAGTTTCCATATGGATCGATTTTTAATTTTGCGTTTTAAAGACAAGATCAATCAAATTTTATCTTTTTATTTCTTTAGAAAAAAGTTAAGCTAAGTCATACTCGGGAATAAAAAGATTTATCCCCGGCAACGGTGCCAAAAGATGTTGTTACCTTTCACACACCTAGGGGGGAATGTGTTAGAAACATTCAAGCCACTCGGTGTGTCCTTGGGGGAAAGTCTCGAGTCAAGGCTATCACCTTGTTCTTGATTCCTCCGTTTAGGAAAACTCCTAACGAAGCTAACAAGGGTAGACCCTACAAGTTACTAAGGCTAGTTACTTAGATGATGATGGTATTAAATGAGTAATTTTTTTAGGAGTTTTGATTTAACAATTGTAAACAACAAATAACATGATGAGACAATCACAAATAAGCATGATATGACACCCAATCACATATAGATTGAAAGAAATAAACAGTTGACCACTGCCTTTTAATGGAGTCGAAAATAATTAAGAGTGCTTGCAAGTACTGGAGTGAATGTTGTACAATTATATCTTGGTACATTTTAAAATAATGTGAAAATATGAGTGAATTAAATTAGGCAGGGGGACTCCAGATATACCCAGGGGGAACTTGGAGTATGTCCAAAAGTAACAACTACTATGGATACCCGCAAGGAATGTGTGGGATGTATGGAGTCTCTAAGACTATGTTCATAATACACACGCTAGGATGTAACAGAGATCGACGCCTCGAGGTCACTGTCTAGTAGATCCCACTTCCTTTGGTTATTTTACCACCATTTACGGTTTAATCGAGGCATTGGATTTTCTCCTGCAGTGGTTGATTGGGGAAAGTGGATCCTAATTATTCTAGTCAGTCACGTTGCTTTTGATGTAGCTTGAGTGATTGGATAAACCACAACCAAGTGCAGAGCATACACACCGGAGTCTTGTAAATTTTAGCAAACTTTAAGAGCGTGTTCTTGTTAAAAAAAAGACCCTCCAGGAATCTCTTTCGGTCCAAGTGGACCTCAATCGGGAAATCAAGGAGGGGTAAATTTTATTGCTTTCTTGTGAATAGTAACAATGAAACAAAAACACATACCATAGGTTTTCTAATTATTTCTACCATGATCCTCTTTCACCTTTCGGTTTACTCGAGGATTCATGGGGTAAGTATTAGTATTACTTTGATTTAAAAATATGGAATAATGAAAAATATGATCAAGGTATACAATCATGCATGAAAATACTAAGCTAGAGCAAAAAATCAGAAAAAGTGCAAAAACAAAAGTGAAACGGACGCAAATCCCCCCTGGTGGGATGGGGAGTGGGATCGAAAGAGCCTACTCGAAGTGATTAGTTTTTATTATTAAGGGTTACAATATCAGAAAACTAATTTTGAATTTTTTCCTTGTTATCTGGGATCCAAAGGCTTACAACAAGCTTACAACAAGCCTAATAAGGAATCATAGCAATGGGGGAAGCCTCCAGGAAGCTCTGGTTCTCCCAAGAGTTGGAAAGGGAAGAGTCTCCTCTTTTTTGTTAAAACTGCTAAAAACCAGCAAGCTATTAAAATCAAATATTCCCAAAAACACTTTAAAAGTGCTTTGGGTCAGCACACTAACTACGGAAAAAAGACTTATACGTTAAAAATTGTTAAAAAAGAACAATCTAGTTTTGCAAAAGGCAACCAAGCAAAGTGCCAAGCTTTCCTTGGGATTTGGCTTGCTTTTTGGGCAGCCAATATGATGTGCACTTTCTTGTAGAATTTAAAACTTTAAAGAATGAAAAACGAAACTACCTTATGAGCAAGCTTTAGATCTACGATTCAGCTACTTGCAAAAAATGAAATTTCTTCACCTAGATCTATCTTTAAAATGTGATATTCTTTATGAAGTTTCATATCTAAGCAACAAGACTCTTAGGAACTAGATATAAAAATGTATAAGCAATTTTTATAAGTAGATGTGATCATAAGAGGACGAACAAGTAACCGGAAGATTGATTTTAATAGAATGGAGGAAGAGAAGGGGAAAGACCTGTTGTTGGATAGATCTGCAATGGAAACTTGTTAGTGGAATACAGAGGGGCAATGCCTTCACAAAAATGTTGGATGTAAAATGGATTCAAACTAGATCCACAACTCGTCCAATCCTTGCCACCTGAAAGCTAAGCACACAATCCTGCACAAAACCTTATGAGATCTAGATATATATATATATATGAAAAAGAGATAAGAATTACATGCAAATAAGCTTATTAAACATGTATAAGGTATATCTTCAAACATATATTCTATGAGATACAAAAAAATAATTAATCTTACTTTCCCAACTACACTCTTATTGATTCAACTGAACAATTCAAGCCAGACAAGGTTTAGATGCAGAAATTGAGAGAAAAACCAGCAACATCAATAGCTGCAAGACAATGCTTATTCCACACACATGAGAGCATTACACCATTTAGCCTCCAAAGCTTCTGTATTCCAACAATGAAGATATTAAAACAGTATTACAATAGCAAGCCTATTCTCTCCAACTCGAACTAGCTTCAAGAAGGGAATGGCAGCTTCAATTTCTAGTGAGACTAGCTAAGAGGGGCGCATGCTAGACTGAAGGAGAGACTGCAGCTAATGGAGAGTTAATTCAAGTCTGATCTGATGATGAACTAAGTCTAACTGGACTAGAACTGCAAATCGGAGTGACACCTCACTCAATGAACTGACCCATCCATCAAACCACTGCCAGATTGATCCACACGTGTGGAGGAGAGAGAAAGGAGGGCGCAACCCTCAAATCTGCATGAGCCAGTTAAGCTCCTCTTCAGCCCTGATCAATGCCTTTAGTAAAGGAATGACAAATTCCAGTCAATATGAAGCTGATGACATTGATTTCAATCAAATCAAAGCAAAATACAATGATTTAGGATCTTGGATTTGTTCCATTATTTAATTAATTTTTAATTAAATTAATTAATATTTGATTTTTTTGGATTTTCTTACCTTAGTGTTGGAAAAATCACTCAAAACTTAGGAAGACTGGGTTTATGGGTTTACCGAGTGCTCCAAGTTATAAAATGACTACCCCCATGACCGAAACTGACTTTTAACCCCACTTTTATTACACTACCAATTTTTTCATTTAGACTATTAAAAATAGCCTATGTTTTGTGGAAAAATTAAAATTAAAAATTAAAAAAAAAACAAAACCTAGGGGGACTTAGCACATGTTCATATAACTCGACCATAAAGCCTAGCATGTTTATACATTGACACACAGACTCGAATAACCTCAATAGGCCCAAATTTCAAGCCGACCACCCCAACTTTAGAGGTATTGAGTGAAAAACTCAGAAATTATCAGTCGTTTATTCAACAACCAATAATAACCAAGGGAAAAAACATTCTAGGCTGATCGGATTGACAAATACAGTCCAAGAGACCAAGGCTTTTATAGACACTACCATTATAGAACATTTTATTACAACTTCCGAAGGGGGTATGAACATGTGGTAGATAAAAAAACACTTCCCAGAAGCAAGCCTAAAGGTCTTCTGAAGTCCGAACAAATCATCTTTGTCTGGTTCACTAGGCTCACTTGATAACACTGACTAAGTATGACTTAGTAGGTAACAATCCCTGTATTTTCTAAATATTAGTGGTCTCCTCATATTCCAAATACATCCATAAACAAAATCCAAGTTGAATTGGTGTGGCTGCTCATGCTATGCCATGTGGCCTCTCTCTTCACCTTCCATCTTTTCCCAAATTGGGTAGGAACCCACTAGGATTTTCCAAATCACATGAGAGATGTATTGGATGCTCTATTTCGACATGATATGTCATATATGTCAGATGTCAGCCTTTAGATATGACTTGTGTCATAACTGTTTTATAATCTCCACCATTGGTGTCATAAATGTCATAAGTGTAAGGGGAATCTAGCTAAGTGTCCATGAAACTCCCCATTTGGCTCTTCCTTGCTCATGTAATTTACACTTCATCCCAAATTCTACCTATGAAGTATATGGAAAAAAATATTGAACTTATAATCCATCCAAAACATTAGGCTGTCCATAGATTTGAGATTGCAAGAGGTGGCTATCATTTAACATTGGAATTCTAGCTAGTGTGGGTCCCACATCGTCCATGTGTCCTCATGATCACTTGCCACTTTGATTTTCCCTTGTATTTATTTATTTATCTTCTTTATTAAATATTTATGCTAGTATAATTTTCAAACATCATTTATTGTCCCCCTTATTCCAAATCTCAAAGCTTCCACCCCCAACAAGGAAACTAGTGATTTTCCTCATTGGCAATTATTTGACCTTTAGCATCAATTTGAAAAATTTCAAGAATATGGAAAATGTGACATGGTCATTGTGACCCAATGAAAACTTTGGGAAATTACAAATCCTCCCTTCCCAATATTGCTTGTCCTCAAGCAATTTCAAACATGGTTATTGAAGAACTTGCTTTCTGTATGATTCTTTAAAGTTGCCACTGAGTTGCCCACTTTGAGTCCTTGAGATTCCATGAATATTTTAGAGAGGAACCACCATGCTTTCTGTTGCACCACTCTGATTAAAATCACCTTATTAATTGGGGAATCCCTCTCCCATACTGCTTGTTTCCCAAATAATTTGAAATCAATGGGAATAAATACTATCCCAGGGTTGCATTGCTTGCATTGCACTCCAACAATTAAGAGTGCTCTCCAACCCCTACCATTTGGAAAGAGTTTTCCTGGATCCCATTTTCTTGTATGCATTCTTCCAAACATCATTATTACATAATATATATCCTCAAAGTATATAACAACATAATAAAAATGTACATAAAGGAGGTGCCTCACCAAAAAATCATGAAAGTGCTTATACCTCCCAGTGAGTAGACTACCATTTACCAAGTGCATACATGCTTCAAGTGACCAATCAAATATGTTCCGATGACATAGGTGAGGATCCCTTGTCCTATAATGCTGCTCCAAAATGATTTGATATGCATTAAAATATTCAGCTGTGTGTTCCTTCATCCAAGAAGTGAATGAATAATCTCCACTCAAATCTGAACCAAATAATGAGCAAGAAAAACAAGGAGACTTCAAATGACTCAACGAAGTCTCACCCACACATCCATGAATGAGTGAATCACAAAGACATAATAATTTATGTGGCTGGTAACAAAAGTGTTTTCTCATCTTAAATCTATTCACCCCAGTGTTGGATGAATTTCCTCCAACATCAAATGAACCAAGTGTTGAGCAAGAAAAACCATGAGTCCTCAAGTGACTCAAATGCATATCGTAGGTGCATCCATGTAGATGTGCATCATCAGAAGGTAACAAGGAAGGCTCCTAAAATTTTGAATAATAATGTGCTCCAAATGATATGTAATGTGCATCAATATAATCATCCATGTGTCATTTCATCCAATAAGTGAATGGAGAACCTCCACCAAAATTTGAACAAAATAAGCAGCAAGGAAAACATGAAGACTTCAAGTGGATCAAAAAAGTCTCATCAATACAGTCATGAATATGTATATCATCATGTAACATCAGGGGATGTTTCTGACAATAATAATATTCTTCAATCACATAACTCTTCACCCAAGTGTGGGATGAAGTTCCTCCAACTTCAAATAGACTAGGAAAGGAGCAAGGAAAATCATGAGTCTCCAAGTGACTCAAGTGAACATCATAGGTGCACCCATGGATATGTGTATAATCATAATGTAAATAAGGATGCTGATACAAATGTAAATAATATTTTTCTCTAATAATTCCATCATCAAAAGGAGAAATAGAATGTACATACTCTTCATGTGCCACGATAAAAAAGAAACCTTTCACCCATACTTCATTAGGATGAATGCTGCAAAATATGGAATTGTAGGATGTAGGAGAATGAACTAACTCACCCAAATGATAAAAACATGAAGAAGTTTCATCATGGTAAGGATCAATATGGGTAGTATCATGCAGCTCTTTCAAAAGTGTGAAACCTTTGCCATAGATTGGTTCCAATGTAGAGGAATCATTCTCTTATTTAAAATTTTCATAACCTTCATCAAGAGACAATTCAAGTTCCTCTTCCACCATATCAAGTGTTTGAATATTCAAGTTCAAATTCAAAGACATCAATCACATTCATATTTCCACATCTCTCATGATCCTCCATGTCATGAGAATCCTCCAAACACTGTACCATTTGACAATCTTCGATGTTGCACATTGCTCTTTGAATCTTCTCCGTGTCTTCAAGGAATGATGGCTCCTCCAAGGAAGTGTCTCTCCAACAAGAATTTGATACCAATTCTTGAGTGACATGGAGTGGATTCTTGTATATCCCTTTCACTCATCTTCAAGGATCCTTCAATGAAGGATGGTTCATGGGAGTGAACATCCTCTTCTTCATCATTCTGGATTTGGTCAACTCCTTGAAGCTGAAGTGGTGATGGGGAAGTTGTTCTTGGTTCTTAATTTGCAGCTACAAGGTATTCATATTTATGCTCATGAGAAATTTGGATTGCAACAACATTTTCATATCTGATCTCTATGTCACCAACATAGAGTTGTGAGCACCCATAATAAGGTACTCCTTCATAGTTAAAACATCCATCAATAGATTCCGTTTGGTCCATGTCCTTAGTAGAATTTTTTTCAGAATGATATTCAATACTTTCAAGGTACTCTTCTTCCTTCTCATGTGATGCTTCATCATCTTTTTCAAATTCATTTGGGAGTGACTTTCGATCCTCTTGATGTAATGCTTTTTCTTCTTCACCACCAACATAAATTTGTAGCCCCTTGGTCCCATCCCTACTTGTGCATTGATGATTATTCCTTAATTAGTTCTTATTTGAATTATTTTTATAAATTCCTTCAACCAATCATTAAGGTATTCAAAATGCATATTCTTATGTGCTAATTTGAATGCTTGCTTAACCTGCCTGGACATATCATCACCACATGGCTTAATGAATTTATTCAAATCATCTATATCATCCATAACTTCAATAGGTGACAATACCATGATATGATACCACTGTAATGCCCCTTTTTTGCAATTTTATCAAATTTTCCAATTGTTCAATTCTTTCACGATGTATTCAAATTCATCTTCTTACAACTCTAGTTATATGGATTCAATTGATCCAAAATTCCTCCAATTGATTTGACACATTGTGAGGAAGGTACTGAGGGGTGATGGCACATATTAGAACATCTATCAGACATATAATCAACTTATATACCCAACCATGGTCTAAAATTTTCAAGGGAATAAGTTTCGGGACAAGACTAGTTAATTTGGGAGGTGGAAATGCCCCCCGGGTCCTGGAACAAATCTCTTCACAACATTGTACAACCTTCACTAATGGTGGGTATGATACTTGGATTTGTTATAAGACACTAATTAAAGTATATTTGAATCATCATATGTAGTTTTGGGTTCGAATAGTTATACAAGGGAACTCCATTAATTTACTAGTAATTTTTAAGTTCCAACCGCCAATGGTAGATGACTCCAAATAGCTCCAAATGCTCTCGAATTGTACCCAAAGTTGTATGAGTGATACAATAACTTAATTATAATGTTCAGGGATGTGGTATGGCCTTCCAATTACTTCTGAAAGTCTATATTTAATTTTTAATAAGATAGATCCTTTAACTAACAATTTTGGGGCTCAAATCCCCCCTGGGTAATTGCCGGAATGGCTTCCCAAATGTGCATAAAAAAAAACTAGTTTTGGACCCTTGGGGAAATGAGATGTATTTTTATCCAATTGTTATGAAATTAGACCCAATGGCCACAAATTGTCATTTAATAAATATGAAACCACTAATATGATTTAATGACAGTCCATTTATTCATAAATCATCAATAGTTTACATAGCCATTCAAATCTATCAATATTATAAGAATTTACAACAAGGAGGTGGGGAAATGGCACTGTTTATTTATTATTGATCAATAATACATGGTATTTCTTGGCCTTTTGACCTGAAAACTTTCTGAACAGAGATATTAGATTTTTTACTTCAGAATAAAAAATTCTAGAGCAAGAGGATCTCCCTCAAAAATATAAGTGGCTGACCAAGTGCACCTCACTGCACCAGGCTGAAATATGGTGAAAGAATGTGAGATCGGAGGGGGAATGAGATAAATACTGAAGTATTCATGAGCTACTGTAGCTACACCTATATATTATAACTCCATTTAAGCTCCTTGAAAGACCTAAGTGGCCTCTCCAATCACCAATTAGGATGGGAATCTTTCACCCTCAAAATTCCTCAAGCAGGAGCTAGTCACTTACTAGCTCTCTCTCTTCACAACAACAAATTTCACAACTGATAAAAAATATCCTTCTCATGGTTGATCCCTGTATTTTATAAACATTAATGGTATCCTATGATTCCAAATACATCCATAAACCAAAGCCAAGTCGAATTGGTGTGGCTTCTCATGCTATGTTATGTGGCCTCTCTCTTCACCTTCCATCTTCTCCCAAATTGAGTAGGAACCCATTGGGCTTGTCCAGATCACATGAGAGATCTATTTGATTCTCTATTTCAACTTGACATGTCATAGATGTTAGATTTCATCCTTCATATCTGACTTGTTTCATAATTGTTATAGAATTTCCATCATTGGTGTCATAGATGTCATAAGTGTAAGGGGAATCTATCCAAGTGTCCATGAAACTCCCCATTTGTTTCTTCCTTGCTCATGTAAGTTACAATTCATCCCAAATTATACCTATGAAGTATATGGAAAATTATATTGAACTTATAATCCATCCAAAATATTATGCTTTCCATATATTTGAGGTTGCAAGAGGTGGATGCCATTTAACATAGGAATTCTAGCTAGTGTGGGTCCCACATCCTCCATGTGTCCTCATGATCACTTGCCACTTTGATTTTCCCCTGTATTTATTTATTTATCTCCTTTATTAAATATTTATCTTAGTGTAATGTTAAAACATCATTTATTGTCCCCCTTATTCCAAATCTCAAAGCTTCCACCCCCAACCTAGGAAACTAGTGACTTTCCTCCTTGGCAATTATTTGACCTTTAGCATCAATTTGACAAATTTCATGAATATGGAAAATGTGACTTGGACATTGTGACCCAATGAAAAATTTGGGACATTACAAATCCTCCCTTCCCAATATTGCTTGTCCTCAAGCAATTTCAAACATGGTTGTTGAAGAACTTGCTTTCTGTATGATTCTTTGAAGTTGCCACTAAGTTGCCCACTTTGAGTCCTTGAGATTCCATGATGATTTTAGAGAGGAAACACCATGCTTGCTACTGCGCTACTCTTATTAAAATCATATTATTAAGTGGAATCCCTGTCCCATACTACTTGTTTCCCAAAGAATTTGAAATCAATGGGACTAAATACTAACCCAGGGTCCCATTGCTTGCATTGCACTCCAACAATTAAGAGTGCTCTCCAACCCCTACCATTTGGAAAGAGAAATCGTGGATCCCATTTTCTTGTATGGATTATTCCAAACATCATGAGTACATAATATATATCATCAAATTATATAACAAGATAATAAAAATGTACATCAAGGAGGTGCTTCACCAAAAAATCATGAAAGTGCTTATACCTCCCAGTGATTAGACTACCATTTATACGGTGCATACATGCTTCAAGTGACCAATCAAATCTGCTCCAATGACATAGGTGAGCATCCCATGTCCTATAATGCTGCTCCAAAAGGATGTGATATGCATCAAAATATTCAGCCATGTATTCTTTCATCCAAGAAGTGAATGAAGAATCTCCACTCAAATCTCAACCAAATAATGAGCAAGAAAAACAAGGAGACTTCAAATGACTCAACGAAGCTTCACCCATATATCCATGAATGAGCGAATCATAAAGATATAATAATGTATGTTGTTGGTAAAAAAAAATTTCTCTCATCATAAATATATTCACCTCAGTGTTAGATGAACTTCCTCCAACATCAAATGAACCAAGTGTTGAGCAAGAAAAACCATGAATCCTCAAGTGACTCAAATGCATATCATAGGTGTATCCATGTAGATGTGCATCATCAGAAGGTAACAAGGAAGGATGCTGCAAATGTGAATAATAATTTGCTCCAAATGAGATGTAATGTGCATCAATATAGTCATCCATGTGTTCTTTCATCCAATAAGTGAATGGAGAACCTCCACCAAAATCTGAACAAAATAAGGAGCAAGGAAAACATGAAGACTTCAAGTGGCTCAAAGAAGTATCATCAATGCACTCATGAATATGTATATCATTATGTAACATCAGAGGATGTTTCTTCCAATAATAATATTCTTCAATCATATAAATCTTCACCCAAGTGTGGGATGAAGTTCCTCCAACTTAAAATAGACTAGGAAAGGAGCAAGGAAAATCATGAGGCTCCAAGTGACTCAAGTGAACATCATAGGTGCACCCATGGATATGTGTATAATCGTAATGTAAACAAGGATGATGCTTAAAATGTGAATAATATGGTGCTCTAATAATTCCATCATCAAAACAAAAAATATAATGTACATACTCTTCATGTGCCACCATCAAAAAGAAACCTTTCACCCATACTTCATTAGGATGAATGCTGCAAAATATGGAATTGTAGGATGTAGGAGAATGAACTAACTCACCCAAATGATAAAAATGTGTAGAGGTTTCATCATGGTAAGGATCCATATAGTTAGTATCATGCAGCTCTTTCAAAAGTGTGTAACCTTTGTCATAGATTGGTTCCAATGTAGAGGAATCATGGTCTTCTCTAAAATTTGCATAACCTTCATCAAGAGACAATTCAAGTTCCTCTTCCACCACATCGAGTGTTTGAATCTCTTAAAGTTCAACTTCAAACACATAAGCACATTCAAATTTCCACATCCCTCATGATCCTCCATGTCATGAGAATCACCCAAACAATGTACCATTTGACAATCTTCGATGTTGCACATTTCTCTTTGAATCTTCTCCATGTATTCAAGGACTAATGGCTACTCCAAGGAAGTGGATCTCCAACAAGAATTTGATACCAATGCTTGAGTTTCATGGAGTATTCTAAGGGATTCTTGGATATCCCTTTCACTCATCTTCAAGGATCCTTCAATGAAGGATGGTTCATGGGAGTGAACCTCCTCTTCTTCTTCATTTTGGATTTGATAAACTCCTTGAAGCCCAAGTGGTGATGGGGAAGTTGATCTTGGTTCTTCATTTGCTGATAAAATTTCTTCATCTTTAGGCTCATGATAAATTTGGATTGCAACAATGTTTTCAAATCTGATCTCTATGTCACCAACATAGAGTTGTGAGCACCAATCATTAGGTACTCCTTCATAGTTCAAACATCCATCAGTAGATTCCCTTTGGTCCATGTCCATAGTATAATTTGTTTCAGAATGATATTCAATAGTTTAAAGGTGCTCTTCTTCCTTCTCATGTGATGTTTCATCATCTTTTTCAAAGTCATTTGGGAGTGCCTTTCGATCCTCTTGATGTAATTCTTTTTCTTATTCACCACCCACAGAAATTTGTAGGTCCTTGGTCTCCTCCCTACTTGTGAATTGATGATTATTCCTTAATGAGTTATTATTTAAATTATTTTTTATAAATTACTTCAACCAATCATTAAGGTCTTCCAAATGCATAGTCTTATGTGCCAATTTGAATGCTTGCTTAACCTGCCTAGACATATCATCACCACCTGGCTCAATGAATTTCTTCAATTCATTTATACCATCCATATCTTCAGTAGGTCCCCCTTATCACAAATATTAGAGATTCTACCCCCAACCTAGGAAACTAGTGATTTTCCTCCTTGGCAATCATTTGAACTTTAGCATCAATTTGACAACTTTCATGAATATGGAAAATGTGACTTGGCTATTGTGGCCCAATGCAAAATTTGGGACATTACAAATCCTCCCTTCCCAATATTGCTTGTCCTCAAGCAATTTCAAACATGGTTGTTGAAGAACCTGTTGTCTATATGATTCTTTAAAGTTGCCACTGAGCTGCCCACTTTGAGTCCTTGAGATTTCATGAATATTTTAGAGAGGAACCACCATGATTTCTGCTGCACTACTCTAATTAAAATCACCTTATTAAGTGGGGAATCCCTCTCCCATACTGCGTGTTTCCAAAATAATTTGAAATCAATGGGACTAAATACTATCCCAGGGTCCCATTGCTTGCATTGCACTCCAACAATTAAGAGTGCTCTCCAACCCCTACCATTTGGAAAGAGAGTTCTTGGATCCCATTTTCTTGTATGCATTCTTCCAAACATCATGATTACATGATATATATCATCAAATTATATAACAACATAATAAAAATGTACATCAAGGAGGTGCCTCACCAAAAAATCATGAAAGTGCTTATACCTCCCAGTGAGTAGACTACCATTTACCAAGTGCATACATGCTTCAAGTGACCAATCAAATCTGCTTCAATGACATAGGTGAGGATCACATGTCCTATAATGCTTCTCCAAAAGAATGTGGTATGCATCAAAATATTCATCCATGTATTATTTCATCCAAGAAGTGAATGAAGAATCTCCACTCAAATCTGAACCAAATAATGAGAAAGAAAAACAAGGAGACTTCAAATGAGTCAACGAAGTCTCACCCATACATCCATGAATGAGTGAGTCATAAATATATAATAATGTATCTGGCTGGTAAAAAAAGTGTTCTCTCATCATAAATCTATTCACCCCAGTGTTGGATGAAGTTCATTCAACATCAATTGAACCAAGTGTTGAGCAAGAAAAACCATGAGTCGTCAAGTGACTCAAATGCTACAAATTTGAATAATAATATGCTCCAAATGATATGTAATGTGCATCAATATAATCATCCATGTGTTCTTTCATCCAATAAGTGAATGGAGAACCTCCACCAAAATCTGAACAAAATAAGGAGCAAGGAAAACATGAAGACTCCAAATGGCTTAAATAAGTCTCATCAATACACTCATGAATATGTATATCATGATGTAACATTAGAGGATGTTGCTTCCAATAATAATATTCTTCAATTATATAACTCTTCACCCAATTGTAGGATGAAGTTCCTCCAACTTCAAATAGACTAGGAAAGGGTCAAGGAAAATCATGAGTCTCCAGGTGACTCAAGTGAACATCATAGGTTTACCCATGGAGATGTGTATAATCATATTGTAAATAAGGATGCTTCTGAAAATGTAAACAATATGGTGCTCTAATAATTCCATCATCAAAAGGAGAAATAGAATGTACATACTCTTCATGTTCCACCATAAAAAATAAACCTTTCACCCATACTTCATTAGGATGAATGCTGCAAAATATGGAAATGTAGGATGTAGGAGAATGAACTAACTCACCCAAATGATCAAAAAGTGCAGAAGTTTCATCATGGTAAGGATCCATATGGGTAGTACCATGCATCTCTTTCAAAAGTGTGAAACCTTTGTCATAGATTGGTTCCAATGTAGAGGAATCATGCTCTTCTTTAAAATTTGCATAACCTTAATCAAGAGACAATTCAAGTTCCCCTTCCACCACATCAAGTGTTTGAATTTATTCAAGTTCAACTTCAACCACATAAAGAACATTCAAATTTCCATATCTCTCATGATCCCCCATGTCACAAGAATCCTCCAAACAATGTACCATTTGACAATCTTCGATGTTGCACATTTCCCTTTGAATCTTCTCCATGTTTTCAAGGAATGATGGCTCCCCCAAGGAAGTGGATCTCCAACAAGAATTTGATAGCAATTATTGAGTATCATGGAGTATTCTAAGGGATTCTTATATATCCCTTTCACTCATCTTCAAGGATCCTTCAATGAAGGATGGTTCATGGGAGTGAACCTCCTCTTCTTCTTCATTCTGGATTTGATCAACTCCTTGAAGCTCAAGTGGTGATGGGGAAGTTGATATTGGTTCTTAATTTTTTGATACAAGGTCTTCAGCTTTATGCTCATGAGAAATTTGGATTGCAACAACATTTTCAGATCTGATCTCTATGTCACCAACATAGAGTTCTGAGCACCCATCATTAAGTACTCCTTCATAGTTCAAACATCCATCAGTAGATTCCTTTTGGTCCATGTCCATAGTAGAATTTGTTTTGGAATGATATTCAATAGTTTTAAGGTACTCTTCTTCCTTCTCATGTGATATTTCATCATCTTTTTCCAATTCATTTGGGAGCGACTTTTGATCCTCCTGATGTAATGTGTTTTCTTATTCACCACCCACAGAAATTTGTAGCTCCTTGGTCTCCTCCCTACTTGTGCATTGATGATTATTTCTTAATGAATTCTTATTTGAATTATTTTTTATAAATTCCTTCAACCAATCATTAAGGTCTTCAAAATACATAGTCTTATGTGCCAATTTGAATGCTTTCTTAACCTCCCTGGACATATCATCACCACATGGCTTAATGAATTTCTTCAATTCATCTATTCAATAGGTGCCAAGACCATGATATAATACCACTGTAATGTCCCTTTTTTTTCAATTTTATTAAACTATCTAATTCTTCAATTATTTCATAATGTACTCAAATTCATCTTCTTACAACTCTAGTTCAATGGATTCAATTGATCCAAAATTCCTCCAATTGATTTCAAACTTGGTGAGGAAGGTCCTGAGGGGTGATGGGACATATTAGAACATATATCAGATATATAATAAAATTATATACCCAATCATGTTCTGGAATTTTCGAGGGAATAAGTTTCGGGACAAGACTAGTCAATTTGGGAGGTGGAAATCCCCCCTGGGTCCTGGAACAAATCTCTTCACAACACTGTACAACCTTCACTAACGGTGGATATGATACTTGTCTATGTTATTAGACAATAATTAAATTATGTTTTAATCATCATATGTGGTTTTTGGGTTGAATCGGTATCCAAAGGAACTCCATGAATTTACTAGTAATTTTGAGGTTCCAACCTCCAATGGTAGATGACTCCAAATAGCTCCAAATGCTATCGAATTGTACCAGAAGGTGCATGAGTGATACAATAAATTAATTATAATTTTTAGGATTTTATTATGGACTTACAATTACTTTTAAAAGTCCATATCAAATTCTGACTAAGATGATGCTTTAACTAGCAATTTTGGGGCTCAAAACCTGCCAGGGTAATTGCCAAAATGGCTTCCCAAATGTGCAGAAACTGAATTGAATTATCAAATTGAATAAGGGGATGTGTATAAGACATTATAATATACTCATATGCATAACCAATTGAAATCCCATGGATTTTATCACTTCTTTCAATCAGATATAAAAAAACTAGTTTTGGACCCTTAGGGAAATGAGATGTATTTTGCTCCAATTGCCATGAAATTCGACCCAATGGCCACAAATTGTCATTTAATAAATATGAAACCCCTAATATGATTTAATTACAGTCCATTCATTCATAAATAATCATTATTTTACGTATCCATTCAAATCTATCAATATTATAAGAGTTTACAACAAGGAGGTGGGGAAATGGAACTATTTCTTTATTATTGATCAATAATACATGAGATTTCTTGGCCTTTCGACCCGATAAATTTATGAATAGAGATATAATATTATTTACATCAGAATACAAAATTATTGAGCAATAGGAGCTCCCTCAGAAATATAAATGGCTCACCAAGTGCGCCTCACTCCACCGGGCTGAAATATGGTGAAAGAATGTGAGATGGGAGGGGGAATGAGATGAATCCTAAAGTTTCCATGAGATTATGTAGCTGCACCAGTATATTATAACTCCATTGAATCTCCTTGAAATACTTTATTTTCCTCTCCAATCACCAATTAGGATGGGAATCTTTCACCCTTGAAATTGGCTCAAGCATGAACTAGTCACTCACTAGCTCTCTCTCTTCACAACAACAAATTTCACAACTGATCAAAAATATCCTTCCCATGGCTTCTCCCCGTAGTTAATAAAAATTAATGGTCTCCTCAGCTTCCAAATACATCCATAAACCAAATCCAAGTCGAATTGGTGTGGCTGCTCATGCTATGCCATGTGGCTTCTCTCTTCACCTTCCATCTTCTCCCAAATTGAGTAGGAACCCATTGGGCTTCTCGAAATTCCATGAGAGATCTATTGGATGCTATATTTCAACTTGATATGTCATATATGTTATATGTCAGCTTTCATATCTAACTTGTATCATATTTGTCATAGAATCTCCATCATTGGTGTCATAGATGTCATAAGTGTAAGGGGAATCTAGCCAAGTGTCCATGAAACTCCCCATTTGGCTCTTCCTTGCTCATGTAAGTTACACTTCATCCCAAATTATACCTATGAAGTATATGTACAAGTATATTGACCTTATAATCCATCCAAAACATTAGGATTTCCATAGATTTGAGATTACAAGAGGTGGATGGCATTTAACATAGGAATTCTAGCTATGTGTGGATCCCACATCCTCCATGTGCCTCGTGATCACTTACCACTTTGATTTTCCCTTGTATTTATTTTTTTATGTCCTTTATTAAATATTTATTCAAGTATAATGTTCAAACATCATTTATTGTCCCCCTTATTTGAAATCTCAAAGCTTTCACCCCTGACCCAGGAAACTAGTGATTTTTCCTCCTTGGCAATTATTTGACCTTTAGCATCAATTTGACAACTTTCATGAATATGGAAAATGTGACTTGGCCATTGTGACCCAATGCAAAATTTAGGACATTACAAATCCTCCCTTCCCAATATTGCTTGTCCTCAAGCAATTTCAAACATGGTTGTTGAAGAACCTACTTTCTGTATGGCTCTTTGAAGTTGCCACTGAGCTTCCCTCTCATTAAATATGAGGCCTTCATAAGTTGAGATGATAAATTTATTCAGAATTTAGAAAATAAAAAATATGGAATCTCACCTATCTTAAAATTAAAATAAATATGTCTATCCACATAAAAATACAATGCTCACACAAATTTATATTAGAATAATTAATTTCAAAAAACAAACTTTGGTCATGCAAATATTTCAAATCCTTTCACTCATATGTCCAAGTTGTTAATGCCACAACATCAATACATCCAGAATATTCTCACTGTTTGTTGTTAGATGATATAAGGTTCCATAAAATTCTCATTTTTCTTTTCAATTGATTTCTTTGATATTCTTATCACTATCATTACCAAAAGCAGTTGATGGGCTCCTTTGATATTCTTACAACTATTATTACTAAAGGCAGTTAATCCCCCCACCTTCCACGAAGACACCTAACATGTGTAACAAAACTTAATAAATTAATAGTTAATCAAGATTTGGATATTTTAAACTATAAAATGCACTTTAACTCTTTGATGACACTATTACCTTTTGTTTGCTTGATAGTCCATAGTGAGAGGCACTTAGCTCATCTATAAGAAGTGGCAGGCATATCTAGAAAGTATGTTTATTTAAGAAAATAATTACTATACAAGTATTATATAAGCCCATAATTAAGATTTTAAAAAAGAAATATATTAAATTCTCCAAAAATAATTACAGTTTAACAAAGTGAAAATAGTGTTACAATAATAATAAAATTGGAATTTCATTAATGTTATTCTTATTATTATTATGCCAATGACATTAATGTTAGAATTTTTCAGGTGGACTACCATCTATGTTTTTTCATCTACCCACCAGAATGAGACAAGTGTAATGTCCGGATTGATTCTATGGGCGTCATCCAAGATTAAGTGAGAATGAGACAAGTGTGCTATCCAGATTGATTCTATGGGCATCATCCAAAAATAATAATTAATAATTTCAAAAAAATAAAAAATATCTTAATTAGTCGTAGTTCCAAAAAT
The DNA here is from genome assembly GCA_001517045.1 of Pseudotsuga menziesii. NCBI lineage: Eukaryota > Viridiplantae > Streptophyta > Pinopsida > Pinales > Pinaceae > Pseudotsuga > Pseudotsuga menziesii. The sequence goes on along the minus strand of LPNX010358743.1, from coordinate 33,192 downwards.
TAAAAATAATCTTCAACTATTCGATTATTAGATACAACTATTAGCTTAACTCCAATGATTCTAGAACTATTAGCTTCACTTCAACTCTAATGAGAGTTATATTGGATAACTATTAGCCTAACTATTAGATACAACTATTAGCTTAACTCCAATTATTCTAGAATTATTAACTTAACTTCAACTTTAATCACAGTTATATTGGATAACTATTAGTTTAACTATTAGGTACAACTATTAGCTTAACTCCAATGATTTTACAACTATTAGCTTAAGTTCAACTCTAATCACTTAATAATTAATAATTATTATAATTTCAAAAAAATAAAAAAATATCTTAATTAACATGTGATAACTGCAAATAGTGATAGTTCTAAAAATTAAAAATAATCTTCAACTATTCAATTATTAGATACAACTATTAGTTTAACTCCAATGATTCTAGAACTATTAGCTTAACTTCAGCTCTAATGAGAGATATATTGGATAACTATTAGATACAACTATTAGCTTAACTCCAATGATTCTAGAACAATTAACTTAACTTCAACTCTAGTCACAGTTATATTACATAACTATTAACTTAACTATTAGGTACAACTATTAGCTTAACTCCAATGATTTTACAACTATTAGTTTAACTTCCAAATCTAATCACTTAAGTCTTAGTCCAAGTGCATTTGGCATCTAGGTGTCTAGCTAATGTGGAGTCATGTATCAGTCGAAATCCTAATAAAAACACTTAAGGCTTAGTCGAAGTGCTTTTTGCATCTAGGAGTCTAGCTAATGTGCAGTCATGTCAAGTCTAACTCCTAATAAAAACGTTCAAACTCAACTCCTCCAAACTCCTAATAAACTCGTGATGTCCCTAATATATTTTATTATATAAATATGTGGTGGATATAAATTAATGAAACCTAACATCAAAATTATTCATATAGGGAAAAGTTTTAATCAATTTTTGTAGCCATCTTTGAAGTGTGTTCTTGATCATAGTTTATGGAATTTAGAGGTACGGTTTTAGAAGTCGTCTTTGGAGTATTTTGTTGTCTTTGTTGATTATGTTTATTTAATATTTTTATATTTGTTCATGATAGATTATGTATGCATAATGGTGAAATCTAAATTGTTACAGTTATAATATTGTATATCTATGGATGTCGAGGAAATCAATGTGTATTAGGATAGAGGACCTGATATTCTTGTTGATCAAATATCGTTTTATCTAGATCTAACTCAATTCAAAACATTGAAATGCTACATGATCTATGATATATAGATGGAAAAAATAGATGTGCATTTTAATATTATATGGAAACACAGAAGCTTTTGAAAACACTTTTGTGAATTGGAAACAAAAAAACCAAAATTTTATATGTTTGTGCTAACCATGTTAGTGATAAAAAAATGGGGTTACCTCCTCTCAATAGTATTCATGTGATTGTCATATGGTATGAAATGTTGTTTAATGGAATTCGAAAACATAAGGAGGAAGATTACGAATTTTAATATTTTAGAATGAAGTCTCTGGTATATTAATCATGGAAAACCGCTCCATCAATGCATTTGAATTTTTGGACTATTGTCGCGATTCTTAAAACTTTATCAACAATGCATTTGCATTTTTGGACTATTGTCGCCATTCTTAAAAATTTATCAGCTTGATACAATAGACATTTTTGGATGTAGGCTTCTATCAAAATGTGAAAATATTATTTCAATTAGAAGGTCCTCCAAATCCTTAACCCAATCCAGTTATGAGTATTCAAGTGTTATAACAATGACACATCCAAAAAATTTAGTCAAAAACCTTGAATCGAACATGAAGTCGTAGCATCCAAGAATGGACTTTACCGATCTCTTTATGTTAAAAATGGGATCAAAACCTGTTATCACCAAACTTAAAACCGTGATCTCTACAACAACCACAAATTATTCTATTTTTGGGTTTCTTCGTTTGATATCTGCATCCCCTTAGATTTATAAAGAGTTTATCAGCTTCGTTTGTTCTCTACATCCTCTTAGATTTATAAACAATTTATCAGCTTCCTGTCATGTGCCGAGAAGGGGAAAGGGTTTAACATATGCGACGGTGACCTGCAACATGCTTGAATGATACCTCTTAACCATCGAATGAATATTTGGGAGGTCTTCATTATCTCCACGTGATCCTGCATGGAAGGATTCATTTGCTTTTTGCAGAAAGATGAGCATCAAAAGTTTTGTAAATAGTATATAGCCTCTTCTCCTTACCCTCGTTTGACCTCCCAGCCATTTTATTTTATTTATTGTCACTGTTGATGGGTCGGTTAGTCAGTGGAATAATTTCTTTTCATGTTGTGTAAGTTTTGAAGTGACGAACGCTTCAAAATCCCAAGACGACAGAAACATCACGATTTATTAAAGTGATTTCTTTAATAAATCACGAAGGTTCTGAGAGGATGGGTTGGACTATATTTTGGTTTAACCAAAGAAAATATTAGTTGGTTTACACTTTGGAAAGTATATTGTAAAAAGTTTCCATACTTGTCACAATTTAGGAATTTTGGAAGTATCTTATTTCAAAATCTATTTAGGACCGGAATACATTTTGATGTTTGAGGTTGGACCACAGACAAGTGCATACACTTTGAAATTCAAACATAGGCCTCAACCCTTCAAGCATCTATGATTTGGACACTCATACTGTCTAGAAGTTTTCGGGTATTCCTTGAAATGGAGGATTTCTAAACACCCATTTTTTTTTGTAAATTGTTGGAAATGGTGTATCCAGTTTGGTCGACACCTACATAGTCTTTTTTTTTTTTCTTCAGAGGAAAAAATACCAGCCTTTGTTATTCAAGAGAATCAAAAGACATATTTTACATAGCATCATAGTGATTGAACAGAAATTAGCAACCAGTGCATCATAAGAAAACATAAATAATCATACTAACTACTGCATCCATAAAGAATGAAATAAAGTCTGATCATAGCAGACTTTTCTCATCATCCCTGTGTTAATAGGTCAGAATATGCTGAGAGAATTGAAGGTGATCAACAATCAGATAATCCTGAGCAAGACTTGCTAGTAGAGAGGACTCAAAACAAACCAGGAACAAAAATATTCAATACTATTGTGAAGGTCTAATACTGTGGAACAATGACCCAGCAACTAAAAAAGAATAAAATGGCCATCATTTATGACCATACCATCCAGAATTTCAGAGAAGAAACCATGACCCATGTCCATATTTAGGGCTTGCTTTGAGATTCCATTTGCCAGTGAGTTATGCTCACGGAAAATGTGCTTGAAGATCACCTGAGGGGCGGAATGAAGCATATTTCTTATATCTTTGCACCAATGCATCAGAGTAGGAACATCAAGTGCCAACGATCGATTGAGCTAGGAAATAATAACCATTGAATCTCCAAAAATCAAATGAATTGGAATACCCATCATTTGACTAACTTTAAGAACTGCCCAAGAAGCCAATAATTATGCTCTGGTATTTGTACCATGGCCACAACCAATGGAAAAAATGAAGAAATGATGGTCATTTAAATAGATAACAAATCCTAAGCCACCAGTATTATCTGCTGCAGCCCCATCGAAAAAACCACAAGGAAAGGCTAAAACAGGAATAGGACCAATATTCCAAACTTTCAAAGCTTTATAAGGAGTTGGGTGAGAGATTAATAACCCTTCTATTCTGGAAATCAGATCTGGAATGGCAGGTTTCCTATTTTCAAAGATGCACTTATTACGAAGGAGCCATATATTCCAGAAAAAAAATAAGGGTAGATATCTAAAAGCAGTCTTGCGCAAGTGGGAGCTATACCACTGAATCAGAAGGGAGGAAACAGAATCATGGGAGGGGATGACAAACCCAAATTTTGCAGCAAAGTAAGCTAAGATACCCGCACTGGTAGGGCAAGAAAAAAAGATATGGGAGATATCTTCCAAATTTCTTTCACACAGAATGCAGATACCTGGCCCCTGAAAGCCCTTTTTTTGAAGTTGATCCCACGTTAAGATGCATCCTCTAGCCATAAGCCAAGTAAAGAAAACAATTTTCAGAGGAATACGTTGGTGCCATAGGAATTCCAACGAAGGGGATAAAGGATCAAAACTGTTTACAGAGATGCAATCATAGCCTTTAGCAGCTGATAAGGAGCCAACATAATTACCATGGGACCATAGAAGAGTATCTTGCTGGTCCGATAAATTAATTCTGCCATATTCCATACCCGGGTATACTTATCCCATAGATATTTCCATTCTTCACATAATTCTAACTCTTCCACCGTGAACCAATAATTTGTGGCAGCAGGAGTTAGATTTCTAGCTTGATCAAGTGTAACAATGCCATAATCTTCCAAATAATCCCTCAATTCAATTGGCAGAATGAAAGATGAACCCAATCCCACCATAGGATCCGCTCCAATCCAAATAGCTGAGCCATTACCAACATACCAAATCAAACCTTTACCAATCCACGACAATGTAGCAACAAATCCTCGCCATAAAATCGAGACATTTCCAACAGCAAATCTTTTTTCTCTTAGCCAAATATGAACAGGCTTACTTTTCAGATATTTGACAGAGATGAGCTTGTTCCAGATACCAAAACTATTAAGCACCAGCCAAAACCTTTTCATTCTCAAGGAAAGACTGAAACTGGGTAAGTGTTTTATCCCCCATCCTCCTAGAGAAATCGAACGAGCCAGTGATTTCCAGTCCGCGAGATGGAATTTTTTAATGTTTGCAGAAGATCCCCATAGAAAAGTAAAGATAATTTTTCTGAGTTTATCGAGAATAGAAGCTGGAATTGGGAAAAGGGACAACCAGTAAACATGAATACTCGAAAGAACTGATCGTATAAGCACAAGCCGACCACCAATAGACAACAGTCGATTGGTCCAATGGGAAATCCTTTTTTCAAATTTATTGACAAGCCAATACCAATCTTTTATCTGATAACCTGTAGGCTTCAAATAGGAACCAGGATAAACAAACCCTTTAGTCAGAGAATCAAATCTGTAAGGAAGGTGACCATTTATATTTCGGAGGATATCCTCACCCAAATCATTGTGAAGGAAGCTGGATTTATTTATATTTATACTAATACCGAAGGCTTCACAAAAAGTATCCAGGATGTGTTTGAAAGCCCTCCACTCCTCAAGAGAGCCAAACCCAAATAAAATCACGTCATCCACAAAAAGTAGGTGAGTGAGGAAGAGACGACCCTAAATTTTAATTCCTTTAATCTTACCTTTCTTTTTAGCCTCTTCAATCAAAAGGCCGAGTCCTTCTATAATCAGGATAAACAACAGAGGGGATAATGGACAGCCTTGTCTGATTCCTCGAGAGGCTGGGAAAAAGGAGGAAGGAGAACCATTAACTAGGATTGCAAATTGCACTGAAGAGATACATCCCAAAATCCAATTCACCCCAACCAAAGGAACTCCAATTTGTAATAGGATAAGACGAACAAAAGTCAAGTTAACCCTATCAAAGGCTTTAGACAAGTCTAACTTCAGGATGAGAGCATTTCTTTTCCGGGCTTTAACAGTGTGTAAGACTTCTTGAGTGATTTCTATGGGATCAAGGATCTGGCGATTTTTAAGAAAACCGAACTGCTGAGGAGAAATGGAAGCATCTAAGAAGGGCTTAAGTCTCAGGGCTACAATTTTTGAGATTAGTTTATAACAAAGGTTACAAAGAGAAATAGGGTGGAAATTTGCAAAGGTAGCAGGCCTATCAACTTTGGGAATTAGAGTGAGAAAAGTGGAGTTGATGGCTGGAGTCACTTTGCCAAGAATCATGGAATTTTCAACCATCTTAACAAGGAGAGGGCCCATAAGGTCAAAGAAGGTCAAATAAAACTCAACAGGCCAACCATCCGGGCCTGGAGCCTTATCTCTTTTAAAAGA
>LPNX010358743.1:0-27150 GCA_001517045.1 Pseudotsuga menziesii | reverse complement strand
TTTGGAGGAAGAAAGAAAAAAACTACTTTTTGTGTTCGTATTTTCGACATATATCCCTGTGTTTTTACTCAAATTTCGATTGGGAGAGCTCGTTGGATGCGAAATTTGATTCCGCATCCAACGAGTACCCACACTGCATACTTTTGACGGACAAATAATATTGATTAATTTTGGAGGAAGAAAGAAAAAAACTACTTTTTGTGTTCGTATTTTCGACATATATCCCTGTGTTTTTACTCAAATTTCGATTGGGAGAGCTCGTTGGATGTGAAATTTGATTCCGCATCCAACGAGTACCCACACTGCATACTTTTGACGGACCCCGCTACCCCAAAAACAAGAAATCCCTGAAAAAAATGTGATGATGACATCATCATCACGTTTTTTCAGGTATTTCTTGTTTTTGGGGTAGCGGGGTCCATCAAAAGTATGTATTATGGGTACTCGTTGGATGCGGAATCAAATTCCACATCCAACGAGCTCTCCCGATCGAAATTTGAGTAAAAACACAATGAGATATGTCGAAAATACGAACAAAAAAAGTAGTTTTTTTTAATGACAAATATGTCAATTCAACCATTATGGTTGACTTATTTTATTGAAATTCTATTGGTTCTTGAATTCCAACTCACAAAAACTTATTTTGGCACGTTTTCTTATAAGGCCCATTTTAGACCCCAAATTTCCTCTAATGAGGGCTCTTTCAACTTCAGAAATGGTGACAGCGCTCATAAAGGCCTCCTTCTCTTCAAGAGCAATAAAAGAGGGGAATAATCAGATAACTTTAAGTTGGGAAGCTATGGAGGTCAATTTATCATCTTCAAAAATTTTCCTGAAGTGACGGGTCCCAAGGGTCTTGATACTAGGATCATCCGAAACCCAATCTCCACTTTCATCCTGTAAAATCCAAATCACATTATGATTTTTTTGGGTAGAGGCCACCGCATGAAAAAACTTGGTATTTGCATCCCCATTCGATGGCCATGTGATCCGACTTTGCAATCTTGCAGAATAAAGTTCATGATCAAGCATCTTTTTAAGTTCAGCCTTGAGAGAAATTAGTCTAAGCTGCTGATCATTAGTCAATAAAGCAGAAATAGAGGAAGAAAGGAGGGAATTAATCTCCTCTTCCAATAGAACTGACTTATCCTGCATCTTTCGAGCTTCAAGTTTAGTCTAGGATTTAACTTTATCTTTTAGGACCCGAAGTTTATAAGAGAGATCAAACATAGGATCCATCGGGTTATCTGAGAGAATAAGTGGCCATTCAGCTCTTATCATTTTTATAAATTCCTCATTTGTTAACGAGGATTGATTAAAATTAAAGGGAAAAGCACAATCAATCTGATGATCCAGCCAGTCAAGAATGACACGGAAGTGATCAGATAATCCACATCTATGGGTCCAGACTCTATATCTGGGGAGAGAGTTAACAAGATGGTCAGATAATAAGAAACGATCTAGTCTTTTGGAAATACCCTCTTCCCCCATCCTACCATTCCTCCAAGTAGGTCCTGCACAGGAGGGGGCCACATCCACCAGGTGATGGTCTGAGATAAGCTTGGAGAAAAATGGACCCAAAGGATCCAAATGCACTTTGGAACCCCAAATCTCAGAAGCATTTAAAGTAAAGTTTAAGTCACTATCCAGAATGAGATTGGGAAGTGAGAGCAATCCACCAGAGGCTGCAGCATTCTAGAAGGAATCTCTATGAATATAAGGGCCATAACAATTTAGAATAGATAGCTCTAAAGGAGATCCTCTAATGGAAGCTTTAAGTAGGATACCGGCTGAAGTATGAAAGGCCTTACAATTTAGAAGTTTAGGATTCCATCCAAAGAGTATCCCCCCAGAGAGACCTTTGGCCTCAATGGCACAGAATTCCCAACCCGGACAGAGTTTAGAAAAAGCAAATAAGGCAGGGTAAATACTAGTCATGGTTTCTTGAAGAAGAACCACATCAGGAGAGAGCGTGGCAATCAAAAGACGAAGGATTTTTTGCTTGGCTAAGCCTCCGAAGCCTCGAACATTCAGAGTGAGAAAACGCAATAGGGGTCAATCTGAACAGGGGTCGAAGCTCTAAGGACCCTTTGGGGAGGAGAGGAAGGTTTACTTGACGCAGCTTTAAGTCTTGAGGATAAGAGAGTATAAGGAGCCTGATTAGAATCCACTAAATCCAAAGTAGGATTTAACGTTTTCTTTCTTCTTATTGTAACGTTCTCAAAACGAATGGAGTCAAGAGGCAGAACCGAGGGGGAGAGGGGGGTCCTGTCCGAAAAGATGCTCAAGGAATTCTATAGGGAAGGATCAGAAAAAGAAGGAGAAGTGACCAGACTAAGTGGGGAACAGGGTGTAGGACCAACATTTACAAGAGGGGGGAAGTCAGCTTCAGAAAAAAGGGGAGGAGGGAAAACATCAATCTATTTACTGGTGCTGATGTTCTCTGAATTTGCATCAAAAGGAAAAAGAGGAGGGACCACCCGAGGAATCTCATCGGATAAAGATTGAGAAGGGGAAATAAAGATCTCAGGAGAGGGATGAAGGGTGGTAGTCACAGAAGTCACAGCAATGAGACACTGCGAAGGGGAGTCCTTCTCGGCCGCAAAAGATGAAGGAGAAGGGTTAAAATCAGGAGAGGGAGGAAGCTAAGTAAGAGGGACTGAAGGATCAAGAACTTTGGAAGTATTAACAGAAGGAGACAAAAACTCTAAGGATTTAGGGACAACATGGGTAAAATGTGAATTCCTTTAACAACTACTGAATCCATAAAAGCCAAATCCTGATCCAAAGCGTCATCGAATAGAGAACACGCATTTTTTAGTTGATCATTAGAAGGGAAGGGAGAGACGGGTGACAAACATTACTTGTTCTCTATTGATTTTGTAGGAAGAGGTCGAAATTTAGGAGAGGAGGAAACTTTACGGAGAGTCGTGCAAGTCCGACGCAGATGTCCTGTATTCTGACAGAGGCTGCACCTAAAAGGAATTCCTTGATAGTCCAAGCACTGGACAAACAGGTGTTCTTTACATAGAATTTCAACATCTGCTGGTAAACCATGTGAAATATCTAATTCCACTAAAATTTTAGCCAGTCTCTTATCATAAGAGTTCATAAAGTCCTCTTCGAGTGCCACAAAATGACCAATGGTGTTTCCCACACCTTCCAGCAGAGAGTGATTCCAAAGTGGGAAAGGGAGGCCTGGAAGAAGTGTCCACATGTGCCTTTTCCTTATCCTTTCCCGCGCATGCCAACGATCTAAAACCAACGACCCTTTTCCAACCCTCCAAAGACGATTCAAAACCTCGGTGGCATGGTCATCCTCAAGGAAAACAAACATTATCCAGCCCCAAACAAGAAGGCTGATTGCTGGTACATAGGAAAGGAAGGGTTTCCAGTTATCTGTCGCCTAGTTAAACCAATCTTTTTTATCCATGGAGGCGTATTCAAGTCGGCCAACCAATGCTCAAGCACATAACGCTTCCACCCTGTCCAGAAAAATATCACGACCGACCACAAAATGGAATTTCCCATCCAATACTTTATGGGCCTTTGCCTTTCGTCTTCGACGAAAATGAGCAACTGCTAAGTCAACTAATGGGTCGGACGACCCATCATGGGTCTCCGACATAAGGACAGATCCAAATCCCCCAAAAGTTACTTCCCCGACAACAAACCCTAGAATAGAACCTTCGCAAAATAGAAACTCTTAAAATAAACTATGGTTAGAGCCCAAACACCACAATCCATAAATCAGGGTTCAAATCACCAAACTAACCACCACAAGGTGCAAGAACAAGCCAAAGTCATAACCCACGACCTTACAAATGACAAAGGACATCTGATAGAGACGACAAAGAAAGCGAAGATGAGGAGGACAGATGCCCTCAATCGCGAAGAACCGGGACAGAAGGCCTCTAAAATAACGGCTCGGGCGAAATCATCACAATAAACGCAAGAAGAAAAGGTGACAGAACACAGTCTAGCAAAAAAATCAAACCTTTCAAGGATTGAGCGAAGGCCAACTGCTATGTACAGTTCCCACTTGTTTTAACTGGTTGGTACTAATCCTCAGCAATGAGGAGGGACTCCAGTCGTTGACCTCTGCTTGAAGTATCATCCATGGAAGGAGTTATGGAGACATGCGATAGAAACATTACAGCCAAAGAATAACAAAAGGAAATGCAAGAAAGAGTTGCCAAAGGGCTTAAGAAAACAACGACACAGAACGAAGCAGGGAACGCGACACAACCTAAGGGCGCCGCGCCAGCCTGCAGCCTGCAAGCTGCAAACCCTCACAATAAACGCAAGAAGAAAAGGTGACAGAACACAGTTTAGCAAAAAAATCAAACCTTCCAAGGATTGAGCGAAGGCCAACTGCTATGTATAGTTCCCACTTGTTTTAACTGGTTGGTACTAATCCTCAACAATGAGGAGGGACTCCAGTCGTTGACCTCTGCTTGAAGTATCATCCATGGAAGGAGTTATGGAGACAGGCGACAGAAACATTACAGCCAAATAATAACAAAAGGAAATGAAAGAAAGAGTTGCCAAAGGGCTTAAGAAAACAACAACACAGAACGAAGCAGGGAACGCGACACAGCCTAAGGGCGCCGCGCCAGCCTGCAGCCTGCAAGCTGCAAACCCTCGCCGAAACCCTCATCGAAACCCTTCATTTCCCCTTGCAGTGACCAGGTGCTCTACATCCTTTCACACCTGCATAGTCAATATAATTGGAAGTATGACATTTTAATTGATATATGAGTGCATGCGATCTTTTGATTTTTTTTAAATGTTGGAAAGGGTGTCCCTCTCATCCAAGCATTGCCCTTGGAAAGATCTCTAAATCTAAAAAAATTTCTTAAATTTTACATTTAAATTTTGTTTACATTTCAAGCTATTTGATCTTTCTATAAGATTTATTAAATCCAAAATTAAAATTGATCTGTAATAGTTATATCTCCTTATATAACCAACATAAAATTACTTGACCTAACTCAAGTAAATCATATTCAAAAGTATAAAAAAATGTCGAAAGTTTAAGAGGGTAACCATTTATATAAAAACTTAATAATCTTATACGTAACTTGAAGGTAAGAGAAAAAGAAAAATACTGCAGGGCTGTCATTGACGTTGCAAGTGATGGAAACATGTTCTTGCACAAATCATTCATGTTCATGCATGCATGGTTGACAAATATCAGTAATATCTCAACATTTATGAATAATTTCTTTTTGACGAATGAAATACAAATAAAAAAAATTTGATGGAAACCTGTAATATTAAGCACTATAAAATAGCAACAAAAAACCAAATAGTAACTGCAAGTAGTAAATGTAAACCAGAGTGTGTATAAAACAAGAGTCATGCTAATGAAAATATTTAGAGGATAAAACTAAATTCATATAGCTTTATCGAATTGCGGACATAATAAGAAAAACGAATTGAGTCAACGATCATAGAGGATCGTTTTGAGCTTCTCCAACGGAACGATTACCTGCCATGAAAGGCGAGTAGAGAGTATGAGTAAATACAATTTTGTGGCCCAATGCCCAGAAACTAAAAATAAGCATTCAAATCACGATTTGGCACTACGAATCCACAATCCACCGCCCAATAAATAATGAAACCCTAAAAAATAACAGAATACTATGAAAATAATAATATACAGATCAGGATAAGCAATCAGAGCCAAACATTGATAATGATAATAGCGCTTAGTTTTCAGATGGGGATAAGTGTATTGAGAACTACCTGAATGATAATGAAAACGAGAAGCACCACGAATCCAACGAAAATGATGCGTGTAGGAAATGTGGAATCACTACGTGTTCTTGCTGCCCGAAATGTATAGAGAGAAAGGCTTATCACAACCACAGCCGTTAGAATGGCCGACTCCATTACCACTCTCCCTGTTTCATTCATACAATATATTCATATATTTCCACAGTTACTTCAATATATGAAATAGTAACTGCAAGCAAAGCAAACGGGAGAAAACAGAAACTGACCATTGGTAAGAGCACAAGTTAATCCAACAGCAAAGCTGCTGTATATGGTAAGAAGCACGAAGAGTGCAAGTTTTCCCGTGTACCGCCTGTACAAGAAGTAATACATAACTGCGCCGCAAATGAGGAAAACAGAAAAGTATTAGGATATCCCGCAAGATTGTAGTGAGACAGGAATTAAAGAATATAAAAGTGAGCAACTTACAGATAAAAGGAGAAACGCAAAGGTACAAGAACATTGCTTGCCATGCCACCAAATGCGTTGAAAAGAAATGATCGAATCTGGGAGCGACGTCGGTAAGGGCAGCAAAGGCAAGCATCACCAAGCAATGCAGAGCTAAAATTACAAAGCAAAGCCAATCGTGGGTTTTAATGGGTGTGTAGTCCGTCGGAATCCCGGTCTCCAGGTCCGGATACACTTCTAATTCTGCAATCATTTTAGCCAGGTGCGGATGCAGTTTTTCAATCTTCTTAGCCAGGTCCGGATACACTTCTTCAAACATTTTAGGTCCGGTCTCTAGGTCCGGATACACTTCTTCGATCATTTTAGCAGGTGCCGTCAATCTCAGTTTGTGTCTACAACCTGCCCTGCCCTGTTAAAACCCTAATTGCAATTTCTTATAGAGAGACCTGCTTGAACACCCTGCCCGATTAAACCCTTATAATTTCGGATTAAGAGACCTGACTGGACAGCGTGCCCGATAGAACCCTTGTAATTTCGATTAAGAGACCTGACTGGACAATGGAAAATTTGTTTTTATAGTGAGAGGGGTATGATAATCTTCACATAGGTGGCCCTTCAAGGCTTACAGTTTGTCGGCTCTGATCGAACTACGTCAACCTTGCTTGGTTGTACTTTGGTGGCATTAACAAAGTATATGGGGTTATGGAGGGATTTAAAATGGACAAATTTATTTTTTCAATGATTCTAGTTTTTGGTGTAGGTAAAATAACGTTTTAAGGTCATAATTTTCGATGATTCCATTGATTTGGGGGGCGGGCAGGGGCAGGGGCAGGGACAAGGTAAACTGAAATTTTAGGGCAAAGGCAAGGTCAAATAAAGTTTTTCAATGATTCTAGTGTTTGGTGTAGGTAAAATAACGTTTTAAGGTCATAATTTTCGATGATTCCATTGTTTTGGGGGGCGGGCAGGGGCAGGGGCAAGGTAAACTGAAATTTTAGGGCAAAGGCAAGGTCAAATAAAGTTTTGTGACGATCAATTTTTTAAAAGTTGGGGATGATTTAAGTATTTTTAAAAAGTTGGATGGTTTAATAATGGTTTAAATTTGTTTATTTATTAATTTATTTTATGATTAAGTTTATTTATTTATTATTTTATTTAATGGTAATGAATTTATTTTTAAAATTTGTTAGAAAAGTTGTATAATCAAATTCAAATTTTTTTATTTTAATTGAAAAAGTTTTTATCTTAATTAGAAAAAACTAACTTAAAGATTCTTTAGTTTGTTTGAGGTATTGTTTGGAACATAAATGGTTGAGAAAAAATAATAGTTACCAATAAATTAATAAAAGATAGGATTAAGAAAAAAGTAGTCAAAAGGGACTAGGAAGAAAGTCATAAAAAACACATAATAATAAATAATTATTACTATTTAAAAATTTGAAGTAAAATAAAACCAAAAAAATAAAATTTCTAATTAAAAAAATATATATTCAAAGAGCTAAGAAACCACAACTATATGGTGGTAATGACTTTACCCTATTGCCAAATAGAATTTTAAAAGAGCCAATGTATAAGTTATTTGGGCAATTGCATTTTTCATTCAAAGCAAGGAGAGAGTGTTGTGTGAGTGATTTGTGCTTATTAAGTCCTTTCAAACATTATATTATAATGCCAATGAGTGAACTTAGGATATCTAGACACAAAAAAATAAATTGAGTTAGAATAAAGGCCATGTTTCACTCCCCATTCCTTGAATAAACAATACAAGAAACCCCACAACTCATCAAGACAAATTAAACAAACTATCATAATGCTAGACATGAAAAATAGTAGAGGAAAAAGGTATTTATAATGGGTCAAGCACTAAATTTGATCACATATGACAAGAAATATAAACCCTAGATCTTACTTAAACAAAATTGGATGCCTCACAATACTAGAGATATGAGGTCTAACAAATGTGAAAGATGTGTCTCCATTAAATACATTAAAAAGAGGGTGCCTTGAGCATAAGTGAATTAAGCACCCTTTGTTACCACCTTCCATTGACCAATGTTACCATTAGGCCCTTCCAAATCTCTCTCTATATATATATGATTTTTTCCACCCTCAAAATAAGTGGTTTTAAAATGTCTTATCAATGTTAATAATTAATGCCCCGAATGCAGGTGACACACGTTTAAAGCACATTAGACACCTATTGCAAGGGACACGTGGCTTTGGCACGAGAAATTAGGCAGATGGAGGAGGGGAAGTATTAAATTCCCATGGTGGCGAGTTGCTAGCCAACCCATTGGGAAATTGGGACGTCCGATCGAAACTCGACCGTAGAACATAGGAGTTATTACCTGCATGTGCTAGTTCATTGATCTATGAAGCCAACAATTCGCCATATGGAGCATGTTAACCTCCATGCTTTCGGTTTTATTGTATCCTTGCTATTGCTAATTTTCTTCTCCTCCACCAACCTCCTAGGCGAACTGTGTGTGAAAATGCCAAGGCAACGCAACACTATGACGAGAGGTGGTGTTGGTCGGGACGGTGGAGGATGCAAGATTAAATTTGGATCTACGGATGGATATATGTGTCATAGGTCTCCATGTGAGTTCGATGCATAATAGATGAATGAGATTATAAGGTTTTTTTTGAGCATTTGGCCTCAGGAAGAAATGGCGGTAGGGTTAACCACTACTGGATGATAAGAAACATGATGTTCATGTTGATGGAAGACCTAACGAACAAGTGGAATGGAGCTAGGGACATGGTACAGAGCAACGTACATGTCTCAACCAGACTGAAGAGAACCTAAGCACCCCAATTGGCAACATTATACTATTTTTCACAATGAGGATAACACTGAGAGTGGCAGGAACATGGAACAACGGGGAATGGGCGAGGAGACATCAGCAACCATAGAAAAATCCACCGCTCCAGTACAGGAGAACCTGGAAAACATGAGGATGATGATGATGGTAAAGCATGTCCGCAAGGCTTCAAACAATGTCATTGCTCCACAACCGCTTCAGGAGCTGAAACCCACCAGTCAACTGGCTCGCAAGGATGAGTATGGACCTTTCTCGATCCTCGAGGAGATGCCAGATGCAACAAATGGAGATGCTACACCCTAAACTCTCCACTTCCATCCTTGGTTCCCTTTGTGGCTCCCAATTTTTTTCTAGATTTATCTGTTTTACACATGTTTAATTTTAATGTTAGTCCACAATCTCTTTTTAATTTGTAATATGTTGGTCGATGTGCATAGCTCTCGAAAGAGCAAACACTTTTCTTTTTTGGAAAAACCCAACAGGAACTCAATTTTTTTTATAGACTGAGGAGGTGGGCAAACAGTCTTAGGCCCCTGTAGCTAGACTATGATTCTTTGTACTCTGTTATTTTTCCTCTGTTAATAGGATTTTTTACTGTTGCTTAAAAAAATGTTAATAATTAATAATTCCAAACCAACATAAATTGATTTTCTAAAATGTTTTCTGTTTACCTTTTTAAATAAAATTAATACAAAAAAAATTACCCTAAAGTGACTTTAGGATATGTCATTAGTAAGTTTTGCAAATGTGTAGTAAGGAGTAATGATCTACTCTCTTTTTATCATGGACTTCAAATTAAAAAAAAAGAGTTAGTGGTGTTGAAATTTGAGGGGTAAATAGAGGCGGTTTGCCATTTTACATCACAAAATATTGCGAGTGTGAATTTTAATTTTACTTAAAGTGTATTTTTATTTTTATAGGTCATTAATATCTATATCCCATGCTTATATATATATATATATGTGCTTTAATAGGTCTCTCTCTCTCTCTCTCTATATATATATATATATATATATAATCATTGGGATATTGACGCAAACGTTGCATTACAAAATATTAATAGCATTAAAAATATTGTTACTTCTAAGTTTAAAATGAAAATGTGGGGTGAGAAAGATTTAGAGGCTAAAATAAAATTAAGATATTATAAGGAGGTCATCAACCCTACTCTAGAAGATCAAAAGTATCTCTTTGTTTTAACTAGTCAAAGAAAAAAATTAATATAGCCTAGATAAGAATGAACTCTCATGAGTAGCATAGTGAAACAAGTCGTTGGACAATTCCTAAAACTCCATGGGCAGAAATGATCTGCCATCTCTATGAGAATATGAACATGGAGGATGAAAATCACTTCCTCTTAGAGTGCCCTACGTACACCCACAATATATCTTAGTTTCATAATCTTTGTTGCAATGTCGACCTTCCTAGCCTTTTAACATGTCAAAATTATAGTGATCTCGAGACGCTTCTCTCCAAGCTCTTTGAGCATAGGAATACAATTTTAAAACAATCTAAATAATTCACTTCTTTAGGTCTGACAGACCAAATTTGGTCTCAGGGGACATTAACCATCATCATCATCATCATCATTATATTTATATTTCTAATCTAGAAATTTTGATTTTTGACATGGTCTCGCTTTCTTCCCTTGTTAGGTAAACTTTATTGGGCCATGGTTATTTGGGCCATTGTATTGCTTGTAAAAAAGTCTATTTAAAAGTTTTCAAGATAAATTTATTTTGTCAATACCTCTGTACTTGGTTTAATCATTATATTTAGATAAGACACAATATAAAAATTCAATGTTTCATATAATTATTATAAATATTATTTAAAAAAAAGTCAATTAATATTTATTATAAATATTATTTAAAAAAAAAGTCAATTAATATTTATTATAAATATTATTTAAAAAAAGTCAATTAAATTTATGATAAAAACCTCAATTCATAATATTAAAATTACAAGATCATATAAAAATCTCTACAAAATAGATAATATTAAAATCACAATATCTTATAAAAATCTCTACAAATTAGAACATCAAATTTCAACCATTCATATATTCCTATTCCAATAACTTCGACTATCATACTAAAATTTAGTAAAAGAACAAGATGAGTTGCTAAAGGCAGCAAGTCCGTGCCTTTTGATAACCTCTAAGCAAGTAGCTGCCTTAGTCTCCACAGTTAGTAGGTTATTTATGTATACCATATGATGTTATTCCCCATTGCCACTCGAGCTTGGCGATATTAATAAAGGCTAGCTCCACTCCGAAATAGAGAGATTGTTTCACGCCGTGTGTACCTTTGGAATACAAAGGCCGGGTAGGCAAATTTCAAATTTCATGGCTGCTAATCTAACATAGTAGATTAACATAGGTGTCTTAGTCTCCTCTTAGAGTTTGTTCCGTGTTTCTTGTTAGTATTTTAAGACCAAAAAAACTGAATAATTCTTCTCATGAAGTTCCAATGCTTACACACTTTTTTCCTTGTTGACTTATATGCAAGTTAAATCACATTGCTATGATTGAGATCATATCACCATGTTACGAGCTTCATCATGGCAATCAGTGTCTTTAATAAAGACATTAAAACATTAAATATCTTTTTGTTCTAGAAAGTGTGGACGACATGATATTGAGTCTCGTTCTGAAGCCTTCGAAGTGTGTCCCGTCCTATAGCTTCCCTGTTAGATGGATCATGTCACATCCCCGACCCTCCGACCGACGAAGAGGGCGCGACGAACACCACACATACAATACGAATGGGCAAATAGCCCCAAGAACATGGTCAAACATAAATGATGGTATTACATTGCTTAACAAAATACATACCAGGATGCATACAACATACGTAACCAAATGCATGATCCATCATACAAGGACGCACAGTTCCTTCAAACTATCAACGGAAGCAATCACACATATACATTTCCAGCATTTAACCTGTTCATTATAATTCATGACACAGTAGATTACATTGCATAGATGAAATAGTCATGAGTACTTATCTTTTTGCTGAAGAACTGGCCCGCAACTAGCTACGTCGCTACAACGTTCCACCCAACCATAGGCCAGCGTGCTCATCAATCTCTCAGCAACGCTGCCACCCCCAAGCTGGGCATGATTCCTCAAGGACTAAGGGTCAATTGAAGGCTTACACATAGCCAAGGGGACACAATCAACAAACCAACACAACTGGGTTTATCAGGCCATCAACAAAACGGCCAAGCCAGCACAGTCCGAAGACTACCCACTACACACACGCAGCAAAACACACTCTTCACAGCCCCGTGAAGAGGGAAAAGATGACCGACTGGCAATCCCAACCAAACGGTGAACACAGCTCAAGTCCAACCACACTGCTGAGTTGTTCTTGGTCTTAGCGTGGCCAAAACAACTCAACCACGACACCCGAAATATGATTGCATCCACAGCAAACCAAAACCAGGGTGATTCAACAGCCCAACACACAATAAAAACGATGGCAGTTATACGCAGTCCCAGAACAGGGACATCGTTGATGACAAACAACGGTTCACTACGAATCCATGGCGGCCCAAAAACACAGTTGGACACCACATCCAACAAAAACGTGGAAAGAAACGCACATGCACAGTCCAGAATGGAAACAGAGATCGGACTCTCAATAGCATCCAACAGTCGTGGAAGGAAAACAACAACCCAAATCATGGTTACACAAACAACAAGCCCGAATCACGGGATTAAACCAACAACAAGGCATGAAACGTGGATTAAAGCCACGGTCATTCACATACCAGCATAAATCGTCCCCCCTTGAGGCCGTTTCACCTGCTCGCTGCATGCACAACCAAGAAGAGCCACGACTGGTGCATGAGGAAGATGAACTAACCTCCGCCTATGCGTCCCTTGTGAGCGTGAACAGCTCCCCAATGCGCGCGGATGGACAGACTTCAGCTCTGTGTGAGGAAGAACTGACCATGGAGAGAACGAACAGACCCTCCTCCTGAAGGTTGGAAAACGTGGGAGAGAAGAGTGAATGCAACCATGGGTGGAGTGGGCATGTGGGCAAGGGACTGACAGTCCTTCCAACCCACTCCCAAAGACCATAACTGCCTCAACCACCAGCAACCATAACTCCTCAGCTACCCAACAAAACATTAAAGAGGTTGGAAGAGGTTGGATGAGACAAAAAAGGTGACAAATCAACAAGGTGGTAAAACATGGGTTTTTCCCCCATAACCAAGGTTTGACATCCCCCACCCCTTATCCTTTGGAACCATGCCCTTTTCATTCAACGTTGCATTGCCGTAGCTGGTTGTGGTTTATTTTATTTGATGTGCGTGTTTACATGATGTCAAATTATAAGGTGCCAGATAGGATGACATACCATCGGCAACTACCTCTATTGCCGAAACATACACAACCAAATCGACGGTGGGGCTTTTGCCTTTAGCTCCTCACCATGATTGATTACAATATATACATCATGCAAACGGGGTCAAAACCGGGGTGTTACAGATCATTTATTAAAAAAATAAGCCCACAGTACCGACCTGCCTTAAAAATGCCTGCATAACTTTCTTGACCTGACACGCTTGCTTCTAAATTAAGATATTGTTGCCTCCAACTTAAACCCATTGCTTGCGCATGTACTCTGGTATGCCTCATAAATTCCCTAGGTTGTTCTTTATTTTTATATTTCGGATATAAAAACTTCAATTATTGAAAATAAATTATAATTCTATTAGAAACATAATATTTTATGCATTACCAATGAGGATTTTTACCTTACCAAAATGAAGAAGAAAACATTACACTAAAGACCCATGGCTCATGGTTCTCTCATGACTTGATCTTGTAGGAGACGAAGTCGATCAAGAAGGGACGTAGGGTATTGTCATGCACTATAGCAACACTTGGTGTTTACAATTCTTCTTTTATTTTCTAAAGACGAAACAATGTTTTTTATTTCTTTTTGATTCAACGAAGACAATGTTTTTTATTTTTTATTATGCATTGTCCATTATCCAGCTGTTGTGGCTAAATCATGCATTGTCAGAGAGTTATGAAATGATCTCCTCCCAACGAGAGCCATCATGGCTCCGAAACTCAAAGCACAAACGCCAAGGATAGTGTTGTCTAATCTTAGCTGCTTGCCACTTTGAGGCCATGCACATGTGTCGTCGAATCTCACCTACCTGCCACTTTGAGGCCATGTACCCAACTGTCGATGAAAGGAATTAGGTGGGAACAATTGTATTCAATTGCTTTGGGAATTGCATATTTACACCAATATTGCTACAGGCGCATCCTACACCTTGACATCAAAGCTCACAATAGATTGTTGAACCCATACTTCACACCAAAAGTTTCTGATTTTGGTCTGGCAAAACTTTGTGGGAAGGGAGACGAGCATATCTTAGTGATGGCTGGGAGAGAGTTGCCAGGTTATGTTCCGTCGAAGCTATGTCACAATGCATTGCAGGTCCTGTTAAGGATAAATCAGACGTCTATAGTTTCAGAGTTCTCTTGCTGGAGATTGTTGGGGGAAGAAAAAAAGTTGATGTGCATTGGAGCCATTTGAGTCATTGGAACTTTCCTGAGTGGATTTCCAATCTATTCAAGGATGAAGAGCCAAGGATGGGATTGACAGGATGGTACTTGCTCTTTTCTAGTTTTCTCTCCTACATTCTATATTACCTCAGGTATCTCCTATGACAGGGCCTTCTCTCGTCATCTGTTGTAAACTTGGCTCTCTCTATTTATCCCACCCCCCTAAGTACTCTTGGCATATGATCGTTGATAAATCAATTATCATAGATGTAGTAACTTGGTCTTGGTGTGAGTGAAGGTATTACTAACATAGCCTTGCCCTATCCCATGCACCTATTGTTCACGGCGCATAGCTGTCATTGACTACACATAGAAGCAAGCTATTAACTGAAGCCATTGTAAACTGAATCCATTCACTCACTGCACAAAGCCATCCATTCACTACATGACCCCCATGTCATTCACTGCACGAATCCGTTCGAATCCATTCATTTAAGCCTTCATTCACCCGCCATGCATATAAGCCATTCACTGCATGCGCATAGTACTTTTCAGGGTATGGGCGAACTATCTTTCAGGTAAGGTGACTCGGGGTATTTCCTCTCTCGGCCAGCCATAGGCAAGCATAAAGGAAAAAGAGAGAAGGCGGGTAGTTAGTTAAACTGCTTAAGCTAAACATCCTACTCGGTTTTATTATTGGTGTATTTGTTGTTATAGTTTAGGTTAATTCTAGCTGGCCGTTGGTGTCCTTACTGTGCGGGTGCCTATCAAGCATATAAAGAAAAAAATGCTTCACATTTGTGTTTTTGGAAAAGTAGAGGCCATGGATCATGTTCCATATGCATCCTGGTGTGTTGAGAGAAATATCTAAAGAAACCAAATATAATTTTAACAGATGTTCTTAAAACTCAGCAAAACATTTTCTTTTCAATCATTTTTGTCCAAATTTGGACACCATCCGAGTGCTGTGCATTTACATTTTGTTTTATCATTTGCATTATTAATGCCCACTGTATTTAATTAGGCAACCATTAGCTAGGAAGTAGCATGAATGGGTGCGGGTGTCTAAAAATGATAGCGCCCAAGTCAAAGGTTATAGGGTTTTCTTTCTCTGTTAATATCTAAATAACATATATGACATCCCTAAACCTTCTCATAATTTACACAGAATCCAAGCTATGTGCATTTATGGCTGTGAGAGGAGAGTAATATCATAGGCCTGGTCTCCGCATTAAGCGTGGTTAAAAAAAAATTCTCCATAATACACCTCTTTGTATCTTTCTAAATAGATTTTAGCAATTTTAGGATCATAACTGCTACCCTCCCTTTGTAAACAGAATATGTATTCAGGGTCATGTTTAGGTCTGGTATCATAAGTTGTTATAGGACAATATAGGAGATATCTAAAATATAGAGAGAAAGCGAAGTAGAATACAGGGTAGAGGATTACCAAAGACAATATACAAAGGTTCAAACCCGATTTCAAGGAGTCCAATTTCAATGATTTTTTGAGATTTTAGATTTATTGTGGGTATGAAAAAGTGACCTTTATCATCTTCTTGCAGGAGGCCGCAACTGCTGGCTTCATCAAATACTCCATGGTTTCGGCATTGTTGTCACCGGTCATATCTGATTCTGGGTTGCTATCTTCAACTAACCAAAACTGGGTATTATTCCGCTTTGCTTTCATGGTGGCCAAGATTTGATCTATTACTGTAACTTTTTGTTGATAAAAGTCTACATTGATGAAGTGCAATTCTGTGGCAACAATCAAACATTAAAACAGGTCCGTTCTATTCAACGATAATTTGTTTGTTATGATGTATGGAGTTATAAATATTTCTAACAGAAAGATTGCTTTTCATGATGTAGATTATGAACAAGAGGCAGTACCTTTAAAATGAGAGAGATTCGTTCGAATTTTGCATTGGAAACCATGAGAATACAACAGTACTCTCATCTCCACCTTTTGCTGATACACTCCCTTTTATCAAAGATTATCAAAGGTCTCTCTGTTATCACAGATCATTATTAGGGTTAACGGAGAAATAAATAAAGATAAACAATGAAGACGTAGAAGCACACACCATTGATCACCGAGTGAAGCACAGTTGAAGATTCTCTTTCAAAATTGAAGTTGAAGAAGGCTAATGATGGAGGCCACAGTGTTGAATTATAAATGTTGAACTATGGCCGTGGAGCAAGAGAACTTATACAGGTGGCCAAGTGGCCAACATGTGAATAGCCACAATAAGGTCACATGTACCTGTACCTTGAAGCCAATATCTCTAACTTTTAACAATCAAGGGTGGCATGCATGCAAATGCAAAGCTTGGCAGAGCCATGAGGCTGAAACATTTTCAACAACATTTTATGTTTCCTAACTAATGCTATCTCCAAGATAGCATTATAGTAAATAAAAAATCTAATAAAAAATATCAATTGAGTGAATACTTTTAACCTAAGTTGGAAACATATAAAAGTGAGAATGCCGCGATATGAGGACAAATAAGGCCTCAATTAGTTTTATTGGTCGAATATGAATATGGCACACAGAAAAACAAAAAATAAATGTTAAAATAATGTTTCGAGTTTAGTGTCCATTAATTCTAGGTTGAAAAACTTTGGATAATTGTTTTAAGTTGTTTTGGGTTTAGTGCAGATTTAAATGGAATTGACGGCAAACCGATTCATAGAGTCCCTGTTAGCCGATGACAAAGACTAATAATATCAGGTGAATCTACTACTATAGTTACCTCTACTTACTATTACTATTGCTGGTCCATCAATGTGGATAATTTGGCTAGCAAAGACTAATAATATGAGGGATCTATCTATGTCTCCTCCATATCAATATAAATTATATTAAGAGTATCGTGTAGGGTACGCGTGAATACCCTACAAAGTTTCAAGCTATAATAAACATCAATAAAATTTTATATTCAATATGGGACTTCTCATTTTTATGTGATTATTGGAATTCGAAGATCAAATTAAAACGTATTTCCGTACATATAAGTGTAAAATGTATTAAACACATTTTATACACGGATTTTTTTTACTATACAAAATCATATTAAAATTGATTTATTATGCATCGTTTATTGAGGTATCCATCATATCAATCTAAAACTTTAATAAAAATCGTACAAAGAGTATCCTATAGGATAAGTGTGGATAGTGGGTATGCAAAGTGTTTTTCGTCCATGTGAGTGGATGAAGAAATGCCGTCGCATTTTTAATGATTTTTGGCTTTTTATATTACACAAAATTTACTGAAGGTGAATGTGTTGGCATTGGAACAATTCAATTTTATTAGTTTCGAGTTGGTCTATTCTTTTTTACATCTTTGATGTATTTATTTTCATGAGTATGGCAGGATTGAGTATCACATCTTTCAGATGATTGAGGTAGACTCTGTTCTCCTCTTATTTCAGTATGGAATTCCCACAAGTGCTTCCTCGGATAATCCGTGTATGGGTTTGCTTGTATTCTCTGTAGTCATCTTGGATATCGAGAAGGAGTTGGGGTGTTATCCTATGTTACTCTATGGACCATGGATTTATTTTGGATTGTTGATCCCTCAGTGTATCTGTTTGGTTTGTCATGATTCAATGTCATTTATGGGGGGTAGAATCTCTTTGTTGAGACTGAGATTTGCTTTTCATCTGTTTGGACATGTCTATTATAGAGAAGGTCCTCTTGTGTTGTAACAATTACCTTTCATTCTAATGAATAACAAGGAACAACAATTTTTCTCTTGGAAAAAAAATAAGAAATGTGATTTCCAATGTAAATTGAGATGATGGTACTAGCAACATGCTTGCTTATAAATATAGGAGTTGTCTGACTAGGGGATGATTTTCCCCTAGGTTGACGATCAGATGCGGTTTTCTTCGATGACATCAATGTCCCCATTCCATTTCTGTTAATGCTCCATCATCCATTGTCTTGTTTCCACCATCGCTCACAACATCAAGTCCATGCATTAATGCATGGAGTTGTCTACCTATTGTGAGTTTTCAAACCATGACCTTCCACTCCCCTATTTCTGGATCTTTCCACTCTTCCGAGCAGATGTGCAGATGCAGATGCTGGTGTGGGTTTCTGTATCAGCCATACTCCGCCTCTTCAAGAACCTAACTCATGCGGAGCATTTACGGAGAAATTCATATGGTCTTGGAAGGTGAATGTGATGCTAGATGTGTGACATGTCCCTCTATGTGCCTGCATCTTCATGCTCACTACATACACCGTTATATGCGTAAAATCCTCCCGCACAATAGGCTTTCATTATATCGTGTAAAGCGACATAGGATGTAAAACAAAATTGAGATCCTCGCAGCTTGTAAAACAAAGTGCAGATCTTCACTGCTTATATTTTTACTCCGACAAAGAGTCAATCACCCTCCTCTGCATCCATCGATGATGGACAGGTTGGCGCTTCCAATTCTGGTTTCTCTGCTTCTTCCACTCAAAGAGGATAAGTTCATTGCCATCATGTATTCCTCCAACATTGTCATTTGCAGATTCCACATCCATATTCAAATGGATGTTGTTCAGCCTGAGACATTGAT
Source organism: Pseudotsuga menziesii (assembly GCA_001517045.1). Lineage (NCBI taxonomy): Eukaryota > Viridiplantae > Streptophyta > Pinopsida > Pinales > Pinaceae > Pseudotsuga > Pseudotsuga menziesii. The sequence continues at coordinate 8,020 of LPNX010358743.1, read as the reverse complement.
AAAAATTTCCAACATCTGCACTTAAGGTCCATATAATAGACTCCTATGCCTTGTCGTGATTATAACCTGCCAAGTATATATGTTCAATGCCATTCAACGATAACTCCAGAAAAGGGGATCGCCATTATAATATCATATTGGAAAATTTTAATACAACCCTTTAACTCTAACACCTGAGACTCTAGCAGTCCAAAAACCTAGGTTATGCTTGATAGCATTGCAATGAATGAAGATATTGGGGAAAATGAGACTTATTCACATATCTAGAGAACAGGCTATACTCAATAATGTAACACAAAGGAAAATGGTGAAGGAAGGTTTTACCTGGTCCCATTTCTTGTCCCTGTGTTCTAGTGCATGCTTGGCGGCCTTATTCACCAAAGCAAATGCTAGGAAGCCAGCTTGATCCTTGAATCTAAGACCCTATGAATCTACTTTGATCCATTGCTGGCAAAAGTATCCATCACAAGGGGTTAAGATAGTGATCATTCATCAACCAATAAGACCAACGAATTTATATCGACGACTCTAAATCAAAGCGCTATTGATGATCATTACCTGATGGGGATCATTTGGATTCTCCAGCACAAGCACTGCAACATCACCCTAGGCATCCAAGAAAAACTTTGTATTGGCTTCACAATGGATCCTAACCGTATGTACTTCTGGATCAACATTAGATTGTGGAAATAATGAACTCTGCCACCCTGTGGTGGATAGGATGCATGTGCAACACCCACTATCCAATTGACCAACAATATTAACATCAACACTCAACTTGAAAATCTAGGTAATAGACCCCACATCCATCATATAAACAAAATGTATGATCAAATATAGTTTCAATATGATATCCTTTGTTTCCAAACTTCGACTTCAAAGCATGATCAAGCCTAATCACGCAAAATCTTATATTGTAAACGATATAAACCCTAGTGCCAACAAGGTCATCCTATGATGAAAACAAATGAGAATCAAACTGCAAATAACATGATATTAGGGAAAAATCCAAAATGCAAACACAACATATTAGATTTCTCAGTAAAATGTAGATCCAAACTCATGTAAGAAAGTATATAGTACCCCACCACAAGAGAGTGATCTTAAGAAATCAATTAGGACTCCATTCTCATTGTGATCCGTCTCACTAGTAAGACCTAGGATTGGGAAAATAACTACTTCCGACACCTGAATCAAGACAAATAAAATCCACTCTTTGGAGTGCAACCCCATGGGATATGTTTCTTCAAACCATTCAATATAAAACCAAATATAACATACATACCATACAAATGTACATCTGGGTAGACAACAATATGTAAAAAAATCCCTTAGTTTCTACAAGCATGCATCCTATCAATGCATAAATATTTCTTAAACAATATAAACAAACATTGCATACATATATACATCTGCTGTGGATGTTGCAAAATGTTGATGACGATCATGTGTATCCTCTAGAGGAACTGGTGGAATTCTATGCTTGTTAATTTGTTTTTGTATCAATATGTTTAGTTTCAACACGAGTTAATAATACTTTTATGAGGCCCTAATGTATGGGCATGCTGCTGAAATAACATATTTTTAGGGTACTCTCATGGCCTTGGATGGCATGAATGCTTAATTTCTATACATTAAGAGGCTTGATGTTATAATATATATAGCTTGACATTCTCTTGACTTCTCTTCATCATAATTTAGCCTCCTGCATATTCATTTGAAATGTAATTATCTTGCTATGGGCATGGTGGGCATGGCATTAGGCCATTTAAATAGCTCTCTCATTGGAAGAGGTCATAAAGTTGAAACCCCACCTTCAATTATCATATATTCATTTTATATATTTAGCGCCATGGAGGTCACTTTCATGGAATTTTAATTGGTCATAAAGTTGAAACCCCACTTTGAATTATCAAATATTGACTCCCATGGAGGCCATTCTCATAGACGAACAAGTTTTAGATTTTGATAAGTATACATGTTAAGAATGAGAAGAGCTCTCAACTATTTCTACATTAATTATGAGAGATAATGGTAATGATAAAAAGAGAAGGTTGTTCCAATTGACTACTATAATGGAATTTGAAGCACATATCAGGAGGTATAAAGTGATGATTCTACGCTTCTCCCATCGAGATCATGTGGTATAAAATGATGATTTTGGGATTCTCCCATTGCTAGGAAAATTTTTCCAATCTGAGGGTAAAGTCATTCATGGCATTCAATCATCATCTTGAGCATTCATTTTTATGATCAATTAGTAATGTCTAAGGCTATGAGACATTTTAGATTATTTTGTATTTTTAATATGGAGATTATATATTTTTGTCCATATGTTGTTAAGCATTAAAGAAGTAACTTAGTGGGTGTTTTTCATCACTAATAGAGATAGAGATTTGATTTTTATAATAAGGATGTTCTTGTGGCATTTAAAGATCAGAATATTCATGGTGGCTATATCTAACCAGGTGTCCATTCTGAAAGTATCTTCCAAATAGTCTAACCCTCTTAAAGAATGAGATCTTCTATAGAAGCAAATAATTAGATCATTAGCGAGTCTTGTTTTTCATCTAGCATCCTTATGATCAAATCCTCGTAGCAAGTTCTCCGTCACAACTAGGGAAACAGTTTTAAAAACCCCACCCACTCTTTCAAATTGTATTTTTTCACAGCTTCAATCTTTCTAAATTCTAGAAAATTCAAGAGATCCTTGTAGTATAGTGGTTTCACTACCCATGGAGGATAAAGTTTCCCTCCATTACAAACTAAACATTACAATCTAAACATTACAATCCATTCAAATATATATAGTGATGTAAAACAATTTCTTAGCAGGTCAGATGTAACAATAACACTTTTGAGCAATATAATCTCTAGTCAATTGGGGGATAACAAACCATTCCCTATGGGAACCAACTTTCCCAAGATATGAGGCAAGATACCCCAAAGATATATACATTTAAACAAATTCAATCACTACCATACTGAATATTTTCCCACATGAACGGTGCAACTGAGCCAACTGTAGGGAGTGCCTTGAACAAAAAGCATACTAATGGCAAGGTTAGTAAGTTAGCCAAAATACAATACCAAAATTCACTTGACTATATCCTAAATATGGCTCTTTTCAAACAACAACCCATCCTGCAACATATACTCAATCCATGACTATCTATCTATCTCCATAGGATTCCTAGAAGCCCTATATGCATTCTAAAAATCAATGTTAGTCTCATACAAATCTCTTAAGTATTCAAATCCTAAAACATGGATTCGATTCTCTTGCACAATCAAGTGTCTCCTACTTAAGGCATTAGCTACCCGATTTGATTGTCCACTTATGTGCTTCAACACCAATGTAAATCTTTGCAAGAACTCAACCCATTTGAAATGATTCTGATTCAATTTTGGTAGTTGCATAATATATTGCAATGCATGATTATCAGAAAACAAAAAAATCTCCCTAGGTATCAGATAATGTCTCCAATGCTTCAGTTCTTGGATAATAGCATGGAATTCTTGTCATAGGATGAGTACCTCTATCTTGACTCATTCAACTTATCCCTAAAGTATGCTATACATCTCTCTTCCTCACTAAGTACAAGTCCAATTGCTACTCCAATGGCATCACACTTCACTTGGAAAGGGTCCCTGAAATCTGGTAACCTCAATATTGGTTGCTCAGTAATCTTCTTCTGCAAAAACTGAAAGCTTATTTCATCCTTTACTGTCCATTGAAATGGTTGTTTGTCCTTCCTTATTGTTTCAGGGATAGATGAAAACATACCACTGAAATTATTTATAAACTTCCTATAAAAACTTACCAATCCATGGAAAATTCTTACCTCAAATATGCTTTGAGGTAAAGGCCAATCAATGATTTCTTGCACCTTTTCTGGGTCCATCTTCAAGCCAACTTTTGAGATAACAAATCCCATATATACTAATTTTGATTTTAGAAAAGAACAATTCTTCACATTCACTAACAATTTCTCTTTTTGCAACTTCTATAAGACACATCTTAGATATCTCAAATAATATTCTTTTGTTTGACTAAAAATAAAAATGTCATCAAGATAAACAATTACAAACTTACCTATAAAATCCCTCAGTACTTCATTCATTAGCCTCATGAATGTGTTTGGTGCATTTAATAGTTTGAGTGGCATAACTAGCCATTCATACAACCCATGATTAGCCTTGAAGGTTGTCTTCCACTCATCCTCTTCTTTGATTCTAATTTGATGGTATCCACTCTTCAAATCAAGCTTTGAGAAACACGTTTCCCCACTTAGGTAATCCATCCTGGGCAATGTAAACGTGTACCTAATGGTAATATTGTTGATGGCCCTGAAGTCAATGCAAATCCTCCATTTACCATCCTTCTTTGGACTGAGTACTATCAGTATTGCACATGGACTCATACTTTTCTGAATCAGTCCCTGAACTTTCCTTCTAACTTATTCATTCTCTTGAGGTGTCAACCTATATGCTGCTTTGTTTGGTAAAATTTCTTCAGGGATGAATTAAATGTGATGAATGATGTACCTCCTTGGTGTAAAATCATTTGGAATTTCATCCACTACAATATCATGGAACTCATTTAACATCTCCTAAACTTCTTCAGGCAGATCTGAAATGCTTGTCTTCATCATTACCATCCTAGGCTTACACACTACAACAAAAGTCAACTCCTCTTCTTCAATTTGCTGCAAATAATATTTGCCTAACAGTACTAGATATTTAGTTGGTTGCTTCTCTAATGTTTTCCCTTCTTGTAAAGGAAGGAGAATAGGGTTCACACAAACCTTCTAAAAACTATAACAGTTTCTTTTACCATCATGTATCACTTTCTTATCAAATTTCAATGTCCTTCCTAAAAGGATATGTCAAACATCCATGGGCATTACATCACATATAATTTTATGTTTGTAAGTTCCTACTGGTAAATCAACTTCACACTGTTAACTTACCAATATTTCATTCCCTTTATGCAACCATGACACTTTGTATGGAACATGGTGTTTGGTATATTTCAAATGCAACTTCTCCGCCATCTCTGTGGAAACAAGATTGTAAGTGCTCCCACTGTCAATCACCATCTTGCAGCACTTCCCCTTGACTTTGCACATGGTCCTGAATAAATAATTTATTTGAGAAGGTTCCACATTCTCCTTCTCACGCTTCAATAATACTTTGTTCATCATTAAATCTTCTCCAGTCTCTGTAAAATTTTAGCCATTGACATCTGTTCTTGCTACTACTCATTCTAAGCTACATAGGATCCTCTATGTCCCATGTCTTATTTCTCTGGGCACTCAAAAGATATGTGACCCAATTTTTTACACTTGTAACATTTGTAGATAGATTCTCTACTCTTCCTCTACCTCTACCTCCTTGGTAATATCTTCTCCCTTTTGATTCACTTCCTCTATCTTCCTGCTCCTGCTGATTTGAGGGGCTAGAATCTCCTCCTGGAGCTGAAAATTTTCCTCTTCCTTTGGATGAACCCCTACCTATGTTGGAGTTGTTAGGATATTTAGACACTTAGGAGTTATTTAAGATCAACTTGTGTAATATATCTGTTAGGTAAAAGTGTGTTTCTTTAGTATGCACTAGTATGCATTTGTAAATCTTCTAATCCGACGGTCACGATATGTTCTAGACATAGAATGATTCGATGGTTCAACTTCTCTTAGATCATACCTACCATTGATCCGTGGCTTAACACCCAATTGGTCTATGATCTCTATTTAAAGAGCATAGAAGGTCCTTGGCTAGTTGATCGATTATGAGAAGCTCATGTAACTTTCTTTCTTTTGCATAATAAATTGCTCCAAGTAGCTATTTGGCTGGGGCCGTGGACTATTTCCTTCTCAAGAGTTTTAACCACATGACAAACATTGGTGTATTGATCTATGATCTGTTTGTGTGAAACGGCTATTCTTGGTGTTCGGTCCTTTGGGAGTACCATGTGTACCCTAACATGGTATCAGAGCTTTTATGAAGAGCCGCTTTCGGTTTTGATCAAGATCTGGAACCGATGTTGCCGAAACTTTGAAAATGTTTATGGTTCTGGTTTTTCTGTACATTTGTGGCCTGTGGGAGCTATTCCATTGCATCAGGAGCACCTTTTGCATTGGGAAATGGTTTTCGTTTCACCGAAAACCATTTCCGTTTGCTCCAGAAACACCCATTTCGACAAATCTGAAGGTATAATGTTACAGTGACAGATTTGTTTTATTTTTTTTATAAATCTCTCATATTTTATCAGTTTATCATTAGATCTTTTTTTTAGTCTCAGACTATTGTTTTCCCTGACTGCGTATGCTCTTTGTCGTGCACCTTGCGCGATCGCGGTGAATCAGAAACAGTAAGGGAAAGTTTTTTTTCTTGTCTTCTCGGCTACGTATGCTCTTTGCCGTGCACCTTGTGCGATCACAACAAATCAGAAACAACGAGAAAACTTGAAAACGTAGACTTTCCGGGTAAGCTAACCAAGATCTAACTCCATTGTGTGGAAAAAAAAAATTTGTTTTTGTTTTTCGTTTTTTTTTGTGATTTGCAGGAAAAGAAAGCAAGCACGGAAAACGAGAGTGAAGAGTAAAATAAAAAAAAACCCCTTCCTCTTTCCATAGTTTTACGTACTTTTTAAACTTAGCTCACTTAATCGAAAGTTGCTTTCCACCTTGATAAGTCTTGAGTTCAAATCTTATCAAGCTACTTTTTAGTGCATGCAATTTCTATTTTCAAGTTACTTTATTGTAAAAGTGCATCTCACATTAATAAAATAAAATAAAAGTGAGTCACTTAAGTCTTTTAATTTATTGCCGCACTATTTAAAAGTACATTATTGTAAAAGTGAACCTCACTTATTCTACAAAAGTGATTCACTTCAAAGCAACTTTATTGTAAAGTGATTGTCAAAGGTTGATCTTTGGAAGAGTGGGGTTCTTTTTTTTAGTTGGTCAAGTTAATATCTGCCACATCACTATTGGGGACATCTTCAACATTTCCTTTGATCAAGCATAACTTTATCATCCAGAATCAGTTTTAAGTGCCGTTTTTTTTACAACCGCATAGTTTTTCGAGCTCTTTCCATCTAGATAGTTAGTTTCTGTTCTTTCAGCTAGTATTTTATAGTATGGCCACCCCTTGTGATATTATACTTACAAGTTCTAACTATTTCTCATGGAAATCTCGTATGGAGGATGTTCTACGAAGTAGGGGACTTTTCAGGATAACCTCAGGGAAAGAAATAGAACCCATTGATGATGATAAGAAAATTAAATGGGCAAATAGATGTGATGAAGCTCGTGGATTGATTGGGATGTCAATCTCTATTGATTTACGATTCCACATATCTGACATTGATAAACCTGATAAAGCTTGGGAAAAGTTGGAATCTGTGTTTGGTAAACACAATGAAATTCGGGGTCATCAACTTGAGAATGAGTTGATTTCCTTGAATCCCAATGATTTTTCATGCATTCAAGACTATTTATCTAAGTATAAAACTCTTAGACTATTATGTGCAGAATGCAAGATTAAGAAAGAAGACAAACAATGTATTTATCATATTCTTTCCAAACTTGAACCTCCATATTATGTTTTTGTGTCTACATTCTACTCCATGAAAGAATCATTGCCAGCAGCTAGCTATCAATAGCCTAGCCTTGAATCCTTTTGTGATTCCTTAATTAGAGAGCAAGATAAGCTCATCCATCTTGGAATAATTAACAATGCAGATACATCTGGGAAAGCCTTATTGTCCCAACATAAAGAAAAGTACAAGCCTCCTAAGAAACAAAATTCTCGCAATAATAAGCCAAACAACAAGGGTCCCAAACCCTCTCAGTCAGCTCCTCCTTTAAAAAATGACAAAGGATCCAAGCAAAAAGGAAAGAAGACTGAGCGTCCTTGCAATTTTTGTGGGAAAGATAATCATGATGAATCTAAATGTTTTAAGAAGATGGCAGCCTTGGAAGCAGCAATGAAGAAGCACCACATCAGCCTAGAT
>LPNX010358721.1:6434-17082 GCA_001517045.1 Pseudotsuga menziesii | reverse complement strand
AAGACTCAATACAATATTATATTATATTTATTAGGGTGCTAAAGACTCGACACACAATGGAGGCTTTACCTCATGACTCTATGATGACCAAATACAATAGTAACACCCTTGCTGGAGGAATAATAACATCTCCCTTGGGTTACATCAGTAAAATACATTTAGAATATCCTTTGAAGTTATAATATTCAACACTTATGACCGTCGAAGACATTGCCGCATTTAAGTCCCCTTTGTTAGCCCATAATTGTCAAATCAAGAATGCATTGGCTACACTTATTCTAAACAATGGAAGTCAAAAGAACCTAATCACCCATGATTCGGTGCAATGCCTCAATCTTCCCAATTCACCTCACATTTCCCCTTACCAATTGAGATGGGTGAAAAATGATAGACCTCGCCTTACCATCTCCTGTCTATGTGCAATGAAATTTTCAATTGGCCCTTTTTGCGATACAGTCATCTATGATGTTTCTCCATTAGATTGAGCTAACCTCTTGCTTGGTCTCCATTACCAAAAAAATCCACATTATCTATCATGCTAACGCCAACTAGTACCATTTATATCAAGATGGTCATACCTATGTACTTACCTCTTTTGATGCCAAAAAGTCCACTCCTCTCACTACTAAGGTGACCCTCAAACAATTTAGCTTGAATCAATGTGTTTCTCTTTGTTTATCCCACCTTGTTAAACCAAACAATCTTACACACCAAGTTCCTCCTGATAGGGCTCCTCTCCTCTAGGAGTTCACGAATGTTTTTACTCCTCCCATAGGCCTCCCCCTCCTCGATCCATTGAGCATATTACTGATCTTATTCTTGGGGCATCCATACCCAATACTCCTTCCTACCATTTGGATCCATGCGAGGCTATAGAGATTGAACAACAAATTACCTAATTACTTGACTTCGAAAACATCCAACCCAGCTCCTCTTTGTGTGCTTCCCCAACCTTCATCAACCCAAAGAAAGAATTTGAGGAGTGGCGCATGGTTATAGACTATGGTTCCCTAAAAAAATCCATTGTTAAGAATCAATTCCTTTTTCCTGGATTGAGGACTTGCTGTACCACTTGTGAGGTGCTTGTTGTTTCACTAAGATGGACTTGATAGAAGGCTACCATCAAGTCTGAATGCACACAATAGACACTTAAAATAAATCATTTAAAACAAATTTTGGGTTGTATCAGTGGCTTGGCATGTCCTTTGGGATGACTAATGCTTTGGCCACATTCATGAGGTTGATTAATGGCATATTTTGGACACATTTGGGTATACTTGGTGTTGTCTATTTAGATGACGTATTGGTTTTTATTTCTTCCTAGCTGGAGCACCTTCAACATGTGCACACCGTACTTGAGCTTCTCTGTACCCTCCAGCTTCAAGCAAAGGAAAATATTCTTATTTTGGACAACCCTTAGTTCAATACTTGGGTTTATTTTGGATCAGTAGGGTGTCTTCCTTGATCCCACCCGCATTCAAGCTTTGGAACAATGGTCAACACCTTCCATTGCTCTAGAATAAAAAAAATTCATGGGAGGTATCAATTCTACCAGAACTTTGTGCCCCACTTCTCTGACTTGGAACATTGCCTCCATCACCTGTCCAACCAAGCTAAGTTTCTTTGGAATCCTAAAGACGAGCACTGATTCCAAAGGCTTAAAGTTTCCTTGTGTTCCACTCATTCTCTCAGGTTTCCATATCCATCCCATCCCATCAAAATAGAAACCAATGCATCTCAATTCACTATTGGAGCCATGCTTAAATAGGGAGGATATCTCATGGCCTGTCACTCAATGACCCATGCAGATGCAAAATTGAACTATAGTACTTACGACAAGGAATTATTTAGTATGGTTCAAGCTTTGAAGCAATGGAAACACTATATTTTGGGGAAGGAAATGACCCTTCATACGAATCAACTCCCCCTCATCTTTCAAAGTAAGATGAAGGAACAACATCATCTGAAGTGGGCATCCTATATCCAACAATTTCACCTAGTGATTAAATGCAAGAGGGGCGATACCAACAAAATGCTTGATTTGTTGAGTTTACCATTAACTCATGTGCTCCAAATCTAAGAAGTGTGATGCACATCATACGATACTTGGAAATAAATATATGTGTAGGATCCCCAGTTTGTTGAAATATGGGTTGCTTTACATCAAACTACAATGATGAACCAAATGCCTTTCTTGGATTACATTATTTGTGAAGGCTTGCTCTATAAACTCAACAATATTTGTTCCCTTAGTTTGAGGGTCGCCTAGTCTTGATTTGTGACGATCATGTCTCATCATGTGGTGGACATTTTAGGACCACCAAGACTATTCAGAACTTATAGTGCCACTTATATTGGCATACAATGTGCAAGAAAGTGGAACGTTTTATTTGTGCTTTCTCCCTTTTCTACCAAAGCAAGCCTTCCAATCACAAGCATGGCCTCTACTAGCCTCTTCCTATTCCCTCCAAACCTCGGGAGTCCATTTCCATGGAATTTCTGAGTGGCCTCCCTACCACCTTTCAAAAGCATAGTACCATTTGGGTGTTTGTCTATCATTTTTCAAAGATATCCATTTTTCTCCCATGCCATTCGACCACCTATGTTATTCATAATGCATAACTCTTTTTTCAACACAATTGGACACATTTTGGCTTGCCCAACAATATCAATTTTGATAGGGATTCTTATTTTCTTAGTGCATTTTGGCATACCTTGTGGTCTCCCCTTGGCTTCTAGCTTTTCTTTTCCACTGCCTTTCATCCATGATCCGATGGTGATATTGAAGTGGTGAATCACACCTTGGTACATTCCCTCCACATTTACTTTTCCAAGAATGACCAATGGGATTCCTATTTGCATATTATCCAGCATAACTATCACCACACCATTCACTCATTTACTAGCCTCTCTCCTTTCGAGGTCTGTTTTGGTTATCAATCATTATCTCCCTTTGAAATTCCTCTCACTCTTACCCCTTCTGGTTCTTAACATCAATAATGAGAATAACACTCAACCCAAAATTTTATCCAGACCTTGTCTCATAGGTGAACTCAAGTTTCAACTGCTCTCAAAGCCACCCAAGACTATGCCAAACATCGTCATGAAAGACAATGCACACCTTTGTTCTTTCATCCAAGGGACCGAGTTTGGCTCTTGTTAGACAAGAACCACTTCAAGGGCCAACATCATAAGCTCCATCTTGGTATTCATAATGTTTTGAAGCAGATTGGTGAGAATACATATCAGTTGGATCTTCCATCTCAATTGGGAATACACAATGTGATAAATATAAAAAAAGTGAAGTTGTTTGAACCCCATATCCTATATGAACTAGTCATTGTGCATCATCCAATGGACAACATTCTTGATTTTTATCCATCATTGACCACATACACCATCTTGGATACTTGGACCAGATTTACCATGAAAAAATAACACATATCATATCTTATCGACCATAAGGGGCACCCACCAACTCATGCTAAATAGATCTCCTCTAATTCCTTGTAGCGACACTTCCTTCTTCTCATGGAAGAAGTAGGGATGCTTCCAGACTTAAACAAGGAGGAATTGGGTCAACATGAAGGACACGCTCCTTCATTGGACACTCTCACCGAGTAGGACCTCCTTCTAAGGATGCGTCATCTACTTCTTCATTAATTGTGTGAATAGAAAATTTTATAACCAAACTAGTTAGTTAGATAAGTTAAAGTATGCCTTATCTATAAAAGGCTCACCTATCTCAATAATAAAGTGGTTGGTCTTTTGTCTAAGTTTCTCATTGTTCATTATGTTTTTCTTTTTTGCATTATGAGTTCAATAGAATTTGTTCAGATCTATTTGTAGATCGAATCTCTAAGAAGAGAAGTCTATCTATTGATTCCCCAATCCAAGACAAGAGGTCAATGCCTTATTTTATTATTATGTTCATGACAAAAGGAAGAGACAAGAGTATAAAGAGACTAGACATTAAAATGACATAAGTCAAGTGTGTTAAATGGAAATGTGGCAAACAAGTTGTCAAGACCATAACTCGTTGCTATGAACTTTGATTTGGGAACATGATAGTGTGTTGGAACGTAGCACCCCATTTTTTACCCCATGATATAATTATGTATGTAATGATGCAAAGGCTAGAAGCTAGACATAAATGGTCTACGATGACCAAAGATTATGTAAATACATACTTTTGATATTTAATATAAAATATTTGACATCTGTAGATGAAAAATTATGAAGAAGAGATGGGAGGTTGTGATTCCATAAGAGGAAGAAGTGAAAGGGGGTCCGAGAGGGAATCACCCTAGTGACTTATTAATTTAATTAATTATCCCTACTTAAAAACTTTATATAGTAATTTTATCCCAAGGTCTACAGAACCATGTTTACGAGAGAGGTTTAATTAACCTTGAATAATTATATTATCCTAAGAAAGAATTAGAAGGGGGAAAGTGGGATCCTCATGATTTCCACATGTAAAGTTCTCAACATGCATATAAAAGGTTGGAAGTTGGTACTGTAGGAAACCAAAGTTACCATACCACTCATACTAATTACCCTAGGAAACTGATGCTAATGGTCTTGGTGCCCTTGTGAGTGGATATTGGCCTACAGTTGAGATCCCTAGAGTCACAACATAGAAACTCCCTGGCTAGCCTATGTTGGAGCACTACAAGGGAATGGGGACATCCTAAGGGACCGTGGTGCAAAGAAGGGGCTCCCATTTTTTGTATTTTGTGGGATGATGGGGATGAGTGCTAGTGGATTTGGACAACAATGGAGGGGGGTTTTGCACTATAGGGTTGTATGGGTGAGGATGAGTAGGAGGATTAGGGAAGCTTCACCCCTATGTATTAATAGCCCCAACCCAGGGGTGGTCTCTATCATAGAAATAGCTAGTGCTACAGAGTGCCTATGACTAGGAGGAACATACTTCATCTATAACTAGTTGGAGGACGTTAAATGTTAAGTTTCTGAATTGTGAAAAGATGCCATGGTTGATATTTCTAGTATGTATTTATATAATTTAATGTTTATGGAAATGTTTGTTGCATGCAATTAATGGACATGGTATGGATGCATTCATGGTAGGAATGTTTTCATATTTAGAAAGGGTATTCTAGTTTAATTGGTTAGTATTTACTTGTGTTGTTAAAAATTAATGGTATAGCAAGTCAATGGAAAAAATTGAAATAATTTGTGCCCAGATAATGTGTTCAAAGGTTGTTAGGTATGTGAAAGAATGGTATCAAAACCATAGGTTGAAACAATGGGACTGCATGGGCCATAAGTGAACTCTACAGGAAGAATTGAGGTTTCACACAAAGTGTATGGCATAATGTGTAAGAGAATATTTTTGGGGAAAACCATGTTGAGTCCTCTAGATGTTTAATTCAAATATGTATATTTATGATTGGATAATTGTTTGAATGGTTGGGCCAGATATGGAGGGTACTTGAAGAGAATTTCGAGTTTTAAAGTTGGTACTATGAGATTTGGGTGAAAAATACAGTTTGGAAGCAAACTATTTGAAAAAATACCGATGAAAAAATTCATGGATTCAAATGCCTATATGACATTTTTCAGAATTAACACATGAGGGTTGGTAAGAAAAAAATACCAGGGGGGAACTTAGTTCTAAAATAATTTGGGCCAAAATTTAGACAATATCAAGAAAAATACTAGTTCTACTATTAACTGAATATTATGAGTAGGGGAAATAAATTTCTGAAAATTGAAAAATTTAGGGAAAATTTGACGTGGGCCCCATGAATTCCACATGGATAGGAAGTATGATGTGGAAAACCTAGATTAAATTAGGTGATCAATATCATGGAATTGTGACTACTTGTTGAGAGGGATGTGGTCAAGCATTGACACAAGCGGACCTTGCATGAACCACTAAGATTAAATCACGTAGGCTACATTGGTCGATATTAATGATTACACAAATCTACATTATCAAAGCTTATCCAAGGGAGGTCCTCCGTGAATGGCCCAGATTCATTGTGCAAGTTTCATTTATAAATCTGTGCCATTTGAGTAAGGAGAGTGGATCGGTACCCCCTCTTGTGAATGAATAATATTGATCAAGAATGTTTGATTAGAATATCTATACCATTCACGCATGAAAATATGACCAAGACTTAACTTGGGGGTTGTTGTCGTGAATGGTTGAGATTTGATTGTGCATGTTCCATCATCCAATCTTGATCATTCGTGCAAGTTAAGATGATTGGAGCTTATCACAAGGGGTCATGCCACAAATGGATATGATTTAGAAGGGTCCACACTATTGTTATATCTTACCCATTTGTGCAAGGCTAAGCGTATGAATTTTAACCTAGGGTTAAGTGCCATGAACAATTGAGATTTCATGGGGCGATTGAGAACATTAGATCAAAACCATTCACACGTGGAGAGTTGAATGAGATATAAAAAATGTGGCATTTCCATGAACGACTAGGATTGAATAGGGAAATATTTATGGGTTAATTATATCCATTCACATAAGGATTAAGTGCATGAGGTTTAACATAGGCAATTCTACGAGGTTGAAAAGGTCACAATGATAGGATGACCCAGAGGAAGGATAAACTCTAATGACAAGATGACGAGGGAAGGCATATAACATGATATGACATGGAAGAAGGAGGGGATGACATGTGGGGTATAGTTCCACAACACCCACCCACATGTCATACCACATCAATAGATGAGGTGTGGGCATTCTCAGCTCCAATTTTCCAAAAAGAGGTAATTAGTGACTTTTGAAGACCCATCCCCAGTTATTTGGCAAGGGTTTTGTTGGGGTTAAGATTTTTATACCACGTTCATTGATTAGGAACATAAATAACCCAATAATATTTTGATAAAATTGCAAGTTTTGTGAAGGAAAGATACAAAAAGAGGCGAAAATCCACTATTTGGGATAAAATTTTGGCGATTTTGAAAAACTCAGAGGAGGTATAACTGACCCAAGATGCCAAAACCAAAAAAAAAATATTCACCAGACACTTTACCTTCTTAATGAGCGGAACAACTTCTTATTTTTTTAAAGAAACATAATATATATATATATATATATATATATATATATGTTAAACTACAAAATTTGTAGAATAGAAGATACAAATATTTTGCAAACCAAAATTTCGTTCTGCATATATATATATATATATGTTAAACTACAAAATTTGTAGAATAGAAGATACAAATATTTTGCAAACCAAAATTTCGTTCTGCATCTAATCTACAAATAGATTCAACTCTAAATCCTTATGCCTTTTATCTTTTTCTTAACCAAAAATAGCCTAGAGTTCGTGAGTGAATTCTATAGTATGATCCCAAAACTAGTATGCAAAAACACTGAAGCATAAAATTTCGTAGTAAAGGAATTTCCTAGCATTTACTTTTAACTTGATTTATCCTCTCTTATTGGGTTCTTCAACTACTTCCTCTTCATACTGAGATGGTATTTTTAAGATGAAATTTGGATAGGCAGGCAGATGATTCCTTGATTGACATACCCATGAGAGGGTGTGATTTAAATTTTTTAATTTTCAACATGAGAGCATCCACTTCATCCTCTAGCCTCTGAATTTTCCCTTTATGTTTTGCAATGATCTCCAAGGTGGTCAATTGTTGAGATTGCAAGTTTTGCACTTGGATTTGAATCCTCTGAATTGTAATTTCTTCCTCATCCAAGAATGAAGTGAATGTCTATTCTATCTTCCTTATTTTCCCAGCATGACTCCCCTTGACGTCCATGTTCTTTTGTTCGGCTCTGGATTCACTATTTCTCCATATATACACCACCTTCACAACAATGTTGTTGATACAGTTTGGAATGGGCTTTTGGTTCATACTTAAACTTCATGTTTTGTCCTTATTAATCTATGTCATCGTGGCTTTTGTTTTATCCTACTTCCTGCATACTTTCTCGTACAACTTGGGGTACTCCAATGATCCTTGTTTTGATTGCTTAGAGGGATATGTTGCGTGAGTTTCAAATGATTTCTTTTTATGATGTTAGGATGACACCGCATCTCTAAGTTGATACAAAGAATGTATCTCCTTTGGATAAAGGTTAGTAAATGTTCAGTAGTATGGGGTTGTACTGCACACATGCTAGTCATAATTGCCTCTTTGTTCCCTAATTGCCAGATGTGACAAGAGGGTCAATCTGCTGCTTGATACCATTAATTATATCAATTCTTCTTTGGTTTCCATTAACTAGGCTTTACCCGTGATACTTCCTATCATGTTGCTCCATTAACTAGGGGATAGTATTGAAGTGGTATTCTCTGTTAATTCTCGTGAATCCTTCTTTCTCCCTTAGATCCAAATTCGCCTACAAGTTTGCTCCTTGAATATTATTTCTTAGGATGTGGTACACCTTCAAGCCTAAACCTTGCGCTTCAATATGTATTTTCTTGAAGATATTGTTGAGAGACATATCTGCGGGCATTGAGCCGGTTTTCAAGTACATGATTATAAGCATAGACTCTCCTATTATTACTACATATCTCCACCCTTTCTCTTTTAGTATACAAATGCCCAAGTAAAGAGCCAAGGCCTCAACCTAGTTGTTAGTGGCTTTCCCTATGTTCCAAGCATATTTGATACTAGTGATTCCCCCTGGGTAGATGATATCCCCACTCGTGCTTGCCTCCCTAGGGTTTCCTTTGGATGCACCGTCAAAATAGATTAGATGATCCTCTTAAGAGGCCTTCCATAATTTAAACTTTGGAGTGAGAATGTGAAGCTGCCAAAAAGATCTGGAAGGCTTTGTTGTCTGGATGATTGTTTCTATATCCCCAAGTACACTTAGGTTTTTTATCAAATTATTTTTGTCAGGTTGATGCGAGAGATGTCTCATTTTACCTTTTTTTGTTTCAAGTGTTTCGCCATCATGCATTTACTCCTCATTGCCACCACCACAGGGGTGACGAGGTGTTCCGAGAAAATAGCTATGTTCCTTATAGGACAAATTTTCCACATCGTGAATTTGACTATCCCCATTATACTGTCTTTGAATGTTCCTTTGTTTTCAACTTTCCTTCTGTAGTTTCTCTATCATCTTTTCAGGAGATTGGACACACTAGCTGGCTAACAAAAGTTGGTATGGAGTTTTCCTATTGCTTTCCTCTAGACCTCCTTTGCATATTTACATTCTGGGAATATGTGATTGTTTGTTTTTTATTTTTATTTGCAAAGCACACTCCTAAAAGGCCCGTGGAATCCTCTACTAAGTAGGTTCTCACTAGTTATAATTTTTCCTTGCATCAAGAAATAGTAGAAGTAGTTGACTTTTGGCAGGCCATTGATGTTCCAGACCATTTTCCACTTGTTTTATTTAAGTGGCAACTCGAGCTAGGTAAGAAGTGATTCATACCCTTGTTTTACATAATATTCCCCATTTCCCCACTCTCTCAAGTCCACCAAATTTTAGGAAGAGGGGAAACATCCTTTTAGCTTACTTTTGAGCTCTAGAAATTGACCCTCCAAGTCATACGAGAGATCCTCATTTCCCCAATATTTCCAACTTCCTCCTTCGCTCTAGATTGCAATGTCTGCTAGTTTAATGCTATTCCTATTATGGCACCAAAGCCCGATCTTCTCTAAGACTTGAACCTGCAGCATGGGGGTGTTTCCCATTATACTATCCTTCCATAATTGGATTTTCTTTCCATTTCCTTGGATCCAAGTTGTTTTGCTTTGGAAGAGAGGAAGGGATAATTTCAACAACTTCCAAATTGGGGAGCCCCTTTCCTAGTCGGCGGAATTTCCATGCATCTTTGGTGATCACTACTAAAATACTTATGAACTAAGGCCTTTTTCCACCAATCCTATTTCCCTGTAATTAGTCTCCACCACAATTTTGCACCCAAGGCCATATTCGAGAGTGTAGGATCTTTGATTCCAAATCCACCGTTTATTTTTGGGGCTCTGACTTGTTCATTCTTTTGGTTCAAGACTTCCCCCCTTTACACAAAAATTTCCTAATTTCTTTTGATAAAATTTCTTTAGTGCACATTGTACTCATAAGCATGGAGATATGAAATATGGGTAGGGAGGAGAAAACACCCTTTATCATAACTACTTTCCCTACCAAATTTAGCGATTGAGCTCCCCAAGAGGAAACTTTATTTTTTATTTTTTCCAAGATATAATTCAATTCTGATTTTGACAGACCTTTATGACAGATCAGGATTCCAAGGTAATTAAAGGAGTGCCACTCTTCCTTAGAAGAAGATTGAAGAATCATAGCGATGACATTTGTCGTTCATTGATTCATGTTCCAAAGTAATATTTGTCTTTTCTTCTTATTGGTTTCCCCCCATATGTTATCAGAAAGACATCCAATATCTCCTTGACTCTTCGCGCTATGGTAATTGAAGCTCTCCCAATCAACAAAATATCAAATGAAAATTTGGAGTGGTTGACTCTTTTTACTCCCTGATATATTTTTATTCCCATGATTTTCTTTTATTTCCTTGCCTTCTCCAATTGTCTGCTTACCACTTTAGCCATAAGGTTGTAAATAGAAGGGGAGAGAGGGCATCCCTGTCCGAGGCCTATTGAGATTTTGAATAATCTTGTGGGCCTACCATTCACCGAAGGGGCTATCCATAGGTTCCTG
>LPNX010358703.1:261029-281395 GCA_001517045.1 Pseudotsuga menziesii | reverse complement strand
AACAAGAAATACCTGAAAAAATGGAATGATGATGACATGAAAACACAACAATTGCCAGAAGCAGAAATGCAGATGGCAAAGATACAGAGAGCGCTTATGCAAAGAATGATTGTTTGTGTTACAAGAATGATCCGATCCATTTTGAAAGCACGAAACGAAAGAGGAAATTTGCAGAAGTGGAAATGCAGATGGCAAAGATACAGAGAGCGCCTAAGCAAAGAATGGTAGTTTCAGAAGAAGATACAAAGCAAAGATACAGATAGCGCCTAAGCAATTCAAGGTTCTCTCTGTGCTGGTTCTCTCCATTCAATTCAAGGTTCTCTCCCGCCTTCAAGGTTTTCGCCCGCCTATGATCGCTGGTTCTCTCCATTCCTAATACAAAATTTTTAAAAGGAAACTTCATAAAGCAATTCAATATGAAGTTTACAAGCATTAAAAACATACAGCATTTACAAAAGCATAAAAGCATACAGCATTAAAAGCATACATAAGCATTAAAAGCATTAAATCTTAAAAGCATTAAAAGCATTAAGCATTAAACATTAAATCTTAAAAGCATACAACATTTACAAAGCATAAAGCATACAACATTTACAACAGCTTAAAAGCATACAGCATAAAGTAACAGCTAAGCAAGAAAAATAGAAAAGACGGACAAGCAAAGACTCAATTCAAAGTTCTCGCCCGCCTTCGATCGATTACTGGTTCTCTCCATTCCCAATTCAATCCAAATATTTTAAAGAAATTCAATATGAATTTTACAAAAGCTTAAAAGCAAACAACAGAAAGTAACAACTAAGCAAGAAAATCTAAACAAATTTATTATAAAAATATATATTATATATTTGTCATGGTGAAAAAAGAAAAATCTAATCAAACTTATATATATAAATATATATTATATATTTGTCATGCCTTTTCATCTTGTAACATGGAAATATTATGGAATCTTTGTTTATTAAAATATACATTATATATTTTGTTATAATTTATTGAAATTGAAATTTTATATTTTGTTAAAATATATCTTGTAAATTATGTTATTTTTAGTATAAAAGGAAACATTGTGAAATATTTATATATAAATGGTGTTCATCATCTAAAATAAGAAGATATAAAAGCAATTACTATGTTTGTAAGAAATTAGATCGACCTATGAAAAGAGTTTAATACCCAAAAGATCTATTCTTTATAAAGTAAGATCCTTGAATTCATTTGATATCTAAGATAGTAGTATAAGTTCATTCGCATTGTTGGTGCTCTAGAATTAGTTGGATGGGTACCAACTAGTGTATAGGTTATTCTAGGTCAAATATATTTGTATTGGCTTGGCACCCTTTTCTCAATTCATGAAGTTCAGATATGTAGAGGTAGGTTGTCAACTATCCCCTTTCTTACTTACTATAAAATTTATTTTTAATCAACGAAGTTTGGTCTAGCTCTTTATCGTTCAAACTGGAGAAGACTACTAGGTTATTCACAATAGTGATTATCTAGTTACAATAAATTATTAATATCTTGGTGAACCTATGAAGTACACAATTTTGAACATTTATGAGCATTAGCACAACATTGTAGTGATTTCTCCCTATGTGCTTTCTATCTTGGAAGTTGATGTGCACATTCTTTTGTGTCACTTCAGTTGGGGTATTAATAATGTTAATGATCAATGGTTTGCAATTGAGCAGATTGTGAGGAATGTTTGGGTTAATGTGGTAGCAAATAAAACATGGGACTAAAGAAGAAGAAAAGGAGGACAAGAATTATTTTAAATAATCATAATAAGTATGGAAAACATGAAAATGAAAATGGAAATCATTAATTACCAATTTTTATCCCATATTACCCAAAAAATATGTTTCTATAGGAAATATGAAGATGTAAATCAATAATTTGCAAGGAAATACATGTAGAACGCCTCGTCACAAAATCCATCATTAACCAATGATTAATGACTAGTAAAAATGAAGGCGATATGTTGAAATCAATGTTTTGTAAAGATATTTGGCAAGCATTTTCTAGACGTTATCATTATATAATGGTGTAGTTGAATGCTCCTTCACATAAGCACCCTAAGAATCTATCTCAAGGCCACAACCTCATCCATGTCTTTCAAGAAGGTGGGGATTTTTTTATTAGATTGTTGCAACTCTAGATTGTCTTCCACAATGTGTTCATCCAAGAAAATTGAATCAACTTATTCATTGCATGCATGTGTGTGGAACCATTGGTTTATGGGTGGTCCTATGGGAGATGGAGGTTCATTGATCTAAAAACTAGCTTGATAGTCTAATGATTGCCTCCAAAAATGGATCTAAACTTACAAGGATGACAATGAGCTTATACTCTATTATGCCATACTCTTTTGTGTTTTTAAAGATTAAACCACCATTCAAATTATTTAACTACTACACCATATGAAATTCAATACAATAGAAAATACACACATAATGGAACACAAACATTTACCCTAAAAACTTATACATGGCATGTCGTCTTCTTATATTATGCATATTACAAAACTTTCCAAGCTTACTATGAAGCTCATAGAAACTATGGCCTTCTATAGTTATCTACAATATACCTATGTCTCTCTTGTTTATCTACATCTTCTCCACACTCATGCTCATATTATGTAATAGTTAATGGCTAGTGAAAAAAATTAACCCTTTTTTAGTTGGGCATGTGTTATATTCTTTGCATGTGGCACATGCAATTAGAACATTACATTGCTTTGTTGTATGCATTGGGTGTTGCACATTGAGCTAAATTAAGGGGTGTTATAGGGAGGGGGGGCATGCTGGCACCTCCTCGCTACTCTACAAAGCGGAAAACATAAAGGGGCTATCATCCCTTATCGTTACAAGCTTAAGGTGCAACAAAAATTTTGGGTTATTTTTTTCTTTCTAAAGTATGTAATTTAATTATGGTTGAGGTATTATGGGGTGTAATATGATTTGGGTTAACGGATTAGTTCTTTGGATTTTGTATAATACTTATTTATTTTATTATGAATGATCAAGAAACACAATGAGAAAGAAAGAGGTGCAGGTCTAAGTTTTGTTGGTTTTTCCTGTTAAGGGGTTCCATGAAAAATCTATGTTTATTGTGTGTGTGCCATTGTGTAATATCTATTTTTCTTAAGCATTTTTATGCATGATTTCACTTCATTGTAAATATATTAATGAGAAGAACAATTCCCACCTTGGAAGAGGCAAGTATATAGCGACCCTTATTCAATATAAAGCCCCAAAAAATTGTTTAAGTCCCCCAAAATGTGTGAAACATTGATGATAAAAATTTACAGTCACCATCTCTAATATTTCCAAAAAATTAAAATCCCCCATCTGTAAGATCATTAAATTCACATGGTACATATGTAGATCCATTTTGGATAATCCCTCCCTGTTTGATGAGGATTTTAGTTCCCATAAGTTTAATATTTGAAGGATACGAGGAAAAAATTCATTGAGTTTCTCATTTGAGTTCTGTTTTGCCTTAGTCTATAGTTGAACCTTCAATCCCACTTTCCAAATATCCTCTTGGCCCCTTGATTTCATTGTGATATTCTTTTGCAGTATTCCACTCCTTTGGTAATTTTTCCTTTGCATCTAGCACCAAATATTTAATGGAAGGTAATACTTGGCCTTCTTCATCCTCAATGAGCATGGATGGCATGTAAAGTTTCAAGTTATTTACATTTACCAATGAGAAAATACACATATAAGGTGGAATATTGAGTTTGCAGGAATTGTTTCCTATCTTCTCCAATATTTTGAAAGGCCCATATCTCAAAGCTTCAATTTTCTTCCTTGTTCTTTATAAATCAGAGAAAAATTGAGACTAAATTGTTGTTGTTATTTCTTGACGTCAAATTTCCCTATGAAAAACTAAATTTTTTCATGTGTGATGAAGTTTACTATTCACCATGCAAAAGGAAACATTGTGAAATCTCTATAATTTATTGAAATATAGATTATATATTTTGCTTATTTTATTGAAATTTAGATTATATATTTTGTTAAATACATCGTGTGAAATTGTGCTTTTTCCGGGTGCAAAAGGAAACATTATGGAATCTCTCTATATAAATGGTGTCCATTGGCAAAAAATGGAAGACATAAAAGCAAGTACTATGGTTATAAAAACCATGGCATGAGAAAATGTGTTGCATTGTTTCTATAAACCATGATAAAGATAAATGGTTTACAATGTAAATTTGTTCATTTATGTTTAATTTTGTCCACTTATTTTTTCATGGGTGTAATTATTATTATACATATATATTAATATTAGCTACATTTGTATTACCTACATCACCATATGATTTCATAAATTTGACCAAAAACCAAATTAATGTCAAGAGTTATAATTATCCAAAAATAATGTGTTCAAAGTTATCATGTAGTGATGGAAGTATATTTTATTTTATATATATTTTACTCTATCATATAACATTTAACAATTTGTTATTTCTCTCCTTATTTTTGAATAATTCATAGTTAAAGCTCCTCCTTTCTCCTCCCTTCTCCTCCCTTATTTTTGAAAAATATAAATTATATATTTGACATGCTTTTTCCCGGTGTAAATGGAAATATTATGGAATCTCTATTTCTTAAAATATACATTATATAATTTGTTATAATTTATTGAAATTGAAATTTTATATTTTGTTAAAATACATCTCATTAAATTATGTTTTTTTAGTATAAAAGGAAACATTGTGAAATCTTATCTTTATATATAAATGGTGTTCATCATCTAAAATAAGAATATATAAAAGAAATTACTATGTTTATAAAAACAATGGCCAAGAAAATGTGTTGTCTCTATAAAATATGATAAAGATAAATGGTTAATAGTGTAATTTTGTTAATTTTGGTTTAATTTTTTTCCACATATTTGGTCATGGGTGTAATTATAATTATACATCATTTCTATTATTATTAGCTACATTTCTATTACTTACGTTTGTAAATGTGGTTTTTTATTGTCATTGGTAATTGGGTTGTTATTGTCATTAGCAATCATGGACTATTTATTAGAACTATATATGTGTGAATGCCATCACCCTACCCTAAATTTTCCATTAATTCCATGCCAAATGCCCATGTGCATGATGTTGTCTTTAACTACATCCACACCACATCCCTATGAGCATGAATTCATCATAGCATTGCTAATGTTCTTAAGGATGCATGATATTTTGCAAGAAATTAGATCGACCTATGAAAAGAGTTTAATACCCAAAAGATATATTGCTTATAAAGTAAGATCTGTGAATTCATTTTTTATCTAAGATAGTAGTATAAGTTCATTCGCATTGTTGGTGCTCTAGAATTAGTTGGACGGGGACCAATTAGGGTATAGGTGATTCTAGGTCAAATATATTTGTAATGGCTTGGCACCCTTTTGCAATTCATGAAGTTTAGATATGTAGAGGTAAGTTGTCAACTATCCCATTTATTACTAGCTATAAAATTTATTGTCAATCAACGAAGTTTGGTCTAGCTCTCTATCATTCAAACTAGAGAAGACTACTAGGTTATTCACAATAGTGATTACCTAGTTACAATAAATTATTAATATTTTGGCAAACCTATGAAGAGCATTAGCACAACATTGTAGCAATTTTTTCCTATGTGCTTTCTATCTTGGAAGTTGAGGCACACATTCTTTTGTGTCACTTCCATTGGGGTATTAATAATGTTAATGATCAATGGTTTTGAATTCAGCATATTGTGAGGAAGGTTGGGGTTAATGTGGTAGCAAATAAAACATGGGACTAAAGAAGAAGAAAATGAGGAAAATAATTCTTTTAAATAATCATAATAAGTATGGAAAACATGAAAATTAAAAAGGAAATCAATAATTCCCAATTTGTATCCCATATTACCAAAAAAAAACTATAGGAAAGATGAATATCGAAATCAATAATTTGCAAGGAAATACATGAAGAACGCCCCATCACAAATTCCATCATTAACCAATGATTAATGACTAGCCAAAATGAAGGAAATATGTTGGAATCAATTTTTTGTAAAGATACGTGGCAATCATTTTCTAGAAATTATCATTATATAATGATGTCGTTGAACGCTCCTTCACATAAGCACCCTAAGAATCTATCTCAAGGCCTCAACTTCCTCCATGTATTTTAAGAAGGTGGGGAGTTTTTAATCAGATTGTTACAATTCTACATGGTCTTCCACAATGTGATCATCCAAGAAAATTGACTCAAATTCTTATTAATTACATGTATGTGTGTGGAACCATTGGCTATGGGTGGTCCTATGGGAAATGGAGGTTCATTGATCTATAAACTAGCTTGATATTCTAATGATTGGCTCCGAAAATGAATCTAAACTTACAAGGATGTAAATGAGCCTATACTCTATTGTGACATACTATTTTGTGTTTTTAAAGATTAAACCACCGTTCAAATTATTTAACTACTACGCCATATGAAATTGAACAAAATATAAAATACACACATAATGGAACACAAACATTTACCCTAAAAACTTATACATGGCATGTCGTCTTCTTATATTATGCATATTACAAAACTTTCCAAGGTTACTATGAAGCTCATAGAAACTATGGCCTTCTATATTTATCTACAATATACCTATGTCTCTCTTTTTTATAAACATCTCCTCCATACTCATGCTCATATTATGTAATAGTTAATGGCTAGTGAAAAGAATCAACCCTTTTTTTGTTGGGCATGTGTTATATTCTTTGCATGTGGCACACGCGATTAGAACATTATAGTGTATTGTCATATGCATTGGTTGTTGCATGTGGTGCTAAATTAAGGGGTGTTATAGGGAGGGGGGCATGTTGACAGCTCCTCCCTACTCTACAAAGTGAAAAACATAAAGGGGCTATCGTCCCTTGTCGTTACAAACTGAAGGTGCAAAAAAAAATTTGGGCTATTTTTTTCTTTATGAAAATATGTAATTTTATTTAGGTTAAGGTATTAGAGCATGTAATATGATTTGGGTTAACATATTAGGTTTTTGGATGTTGTATTATACTTATTTATTGTATTATGAATGGTCAAGGAACATGATGAGAAAGATAGAGGTGTAGGTCTAAGTTTTGTTGGATTTTATTGTTAAGGGATTCCATGACAAATCTATGTGTATTGTGTGTGTGCCATTGTGTAATATATATTTTTCATAAGAATTTGTATGCATTATTCACTTCATTGAAAATATATTAATGAGAAGAACGTTAATTCCCACCTTGGAAGAGGCAAGTTCATAGCGACCCTTATTCAACAGCAAGCCCCCAAAAATTATTTAAGGCCCCCAAAATGTGTGAAAATTTGATGATCAAAATTTACCAATCACCATATCTAATATGTCCAAAAAATTAATATCCCCCATCTATAAAATCATTAAATTCACATGGTACATATGTAGATCCATTTAAGATAATCCCTCCCCATTATAGGTGGATTGTAGTTCCCATAAGTTTAAGATTTGAATGAGATGAGGAAACAATTCCTTCAGTTTCTCCTTTGAGTTCTATTTTTCCTTAGCCTATAGTTGACCCTTCAATCCCACTTGCCAAAGATCCTCTTGGCCCCTTAATTTCATTGTGATATTCTTTTGTAGTATTCCACCCTTTGGTAATTTTTCCTATGCATCTAGCGTGAAATCTTTAATGGAAGGTGTTAGAACCCTGTAATCTTCGAATGGTTGCTACAGGAACTCACAGGGGTAACCATTTCAACCAACTTGAGACCGTATTCTAGCCAATATAGTCACAGAGGGCTCTCTCTTGTCACGGAGGAAAGAAACACTATGCATAAAACTTTGGATAAATCATTAAAGGATAGATTTCTGTAGGAAACAAGGCATTGATAGTTTTAAAAAATGGCAGAACAAGACATACAAGAAAAACATTGGGAAATGTAGTCAAATCCTGAATCAATGATGGGTATTACAACAAAAATGAGAAAGGGAATTTCCTTTATAATTTGAGCCAAAATAAACAGCACAGATAGTCAAATATCTTGAAAGGATGGTGAAGGAAGAAGCATATAAAAATCCCAACGAAGCAAGAGGCACCTATATGTGGATGAATCTCTTGCACCACATTTAGTAGAATGGAAAACAAAGGCTGGTATTTGTATTGGAGCATAGGAGAATAATTACAAACCATTTATCAGAACACAATAATAAATGCAGCATTTGATACGAGGAGCACTTAGCTGAGAGTGAATTCCTTGTATACTAATCTATAGTGCATTAACAGAAATACACAAAAATGAAAGTGATGAACAAGAAACACAGACTGAATTCAAGCACCGTGATGAATCTAGAAAATGCAGGAGAATATTTCTCATTAATACTTTCAAGAGATTTACAAATATAAAATGAGAGCTAAATGATTTCTAAATGAAAATTCCAACCCTTACCTCATCAATTGAGGTCTTAATTATAATCTCATGGCTTGCGGGACCAACCCTGAAATAGAGTCCAATTCTGTTACAAAAATTGGGAATCAAATCCCAGATCGTCATTTCAAATCCTGATGATTTCTCAAGGTGGAATTATCATCCATGATTCTTTTCCTAAACTAGGCCTCATAGTGCAGCAACTAGGACAACCCCAAAAAAAAATGCAGAAGGAGAGACGCACGCTTGCTTGATCTGATGGTGACGTCTAACTTTTTTTAATTGTTTCAGTTTTTAATGAGTGACCCACTTTATTGAATCATTCCCATACTGCAACTGAGTGTCTCGTTCATGCAGATCCCTTTCCTTCAACCACCTTGCATTGCACAAGATTGTTTCTAACCGTAGATATCATCTACGCAGAGATCTATTGTTTCTTATTGTGTCCCTTTAAGTGATTTTGCGCTCATCACTCGAGTTAACCTCCCTCCACCTTTCGCTAATGAATCTTCCCAACACAATTGATATGGATCATATCAAATATTGGCCGCTGAGAGATGCAGGACCCTAAAACGGGTCACGCCAGCCTCCTTTGTTAACCACCATGCACTTTCACCAAGCGAAACCTTTTGGCACCACGAATTAAGTGCAGCATTAGATATCATCCATCCATTTGCATGGTCCCTAATACCCCTTCACAACACTCCATCCAATTAACCACCACGCATGTTGTTGCTGAGAATCATGCTCCCACCATAGATCGCTAGAGTTGGAGTATCATGGCCATCAGCTTTTGAAGGAAGGCATGAATTTCAAAACCCTTCATTTTTAAATGGGCCATGCACCTTCCCTTTTGGGAAAAATTTTCTTTCCTTCTACCTAACTTAGCTACGTGCTTAGGTCATTGATTTTCAGGGTATATAGGGTCTAGTCGCATTTTTTCAGGCTTTGTTCTTTCATTTTTCCTATCCATTGGTTGTCCTTCCGGCTTGGGATGAGGCCAGTCCCATATGATGAATCCCTTCAAAATATTAGCACTTGTGCGAGCTAGGTGTTAACAACGGATCCAAATCAGGGATGTTATCCTCCCTACGAGGTAGAAAAGAACCATGTAGGCCACATGTCTTATCCATTGGGTCACCTCGGCTCTCCTACAGCTCCCTATAATTTACCTAGAAAACAAACTTAAATGATGGCATCTCTTGAAGATCGTACTGCCTTCAACTCGGGCTTTAAATCTTGTCAGATATCCATCCACACATGCATTATGTTTTAAAACAAAAGGAAATGGTATATACAATGACAATGGGACTGAATTCTTTAACAAAAAGTAATGTTTGAGGAGCCTCCCATTAACCGGAGTTCCATATTCCAAACCATCTTCCATTTCTTCCAAAACATAAGCATTCTTTCCCCTAAAGGTGGAGATATTGTACAAGACTTTCCATAGGTGATCAAATTTTCCATTTTTTCCTTTCTCCTCGTGGGGTGCATCCCATTGTAACACCATATCACCTATCTAGAAATCACCGATCTTGGTTCTTCTATCAAAAATTTCTTTCATCTTGTCTTGGAAAAGTTGTTTCCTATCAAATATCTGCTCCCTTTGCTGTTATATCTGAACTAGTTGATACATCCTCCTCTGGGTGGGGTGAGTTTCAACATCCTCTTCTTGCAACAATATTGTCATGGTAAGCTTAGGGAAATAGGACAAATTACTTCTAAGACATAGACTAGCTAGAATGGTGAGGTTCCTATAGATTTCTTTATGCTAATTATGTCATCCTAGAAGGAATGGATCAATTTAGTGTGCCAATCCTTCTTATTTTCTTGCAGTATCTTCTTTATGATCCTCATGAGGCTCTTATTTTAGGATTCCTCCATTCCATTCCCTTGGGGGTACTGGGAGGTGGAATGCCCCAGCTTTATTTGATATTTAAAACAAAAGGCAATCATTTTCTTTGACTTAAAATCCGAAGCATTATCATTAATTATTTTCCCAAGAACACCAAACCTGGACAAGATATGCTCCACCAAAAATTGCATGATTACTGTTTCGGTGGCTTGCCTTGTGGGGATGGCCTGGATCCATTTTGTGAAGTAATCAGTGGTGGTCAGGATCCATTTGTGCAGCCCCAAAGAATGAGGATTGATATCCCTAATAAAATCTAGTCCCCATTGCTAGAAAGGGGCTTTGACCTGGATAGGCTTTAAGGGAAATGATACCAACTTTCTCTTGCCTTGAAAAATATGACATTTATGGAAGACCGCTACTTTTTTATGGGTGTCAGAGAATATCGTAGGCTAATAGAATCTCGCCCTCATGATTTTTTTTACTGTTTTTTTATAGTAGTGATTCCCTCTAGTAAATTACCCTACGTGGAACTCCTCAATAAGTTTCTTATCCTTGTGCTCGTCCATGCAATTTAGCAAAATTCCCACAGGATATTTCCAATTTAACTTCTTGTTTAGGATGTAGAACCTTGTCGATGTCTGTTTGAGGAATATGGCTTTGGTTTTATCCATACCCTACGGATCTTGCAAATGTTGCAGGATGAAAATGACATCATCATACCATGGTGATGATAGAAAGTACTCACATATTGGGGGGGCTCCTGCTCTTTAGCTGAAAACTCAGCGATCATATGTAGGATGATACAATTACAGTTGGAATAGGACATAAGTTTATCTAGCCCCTGACCTTTTACGAACTTTGTGGGTTTCATTTCCAGATCATACTTTAGCAAAATTGCAATCCATTTTCCCCTTCATCCCTTCAGATCTGATTGAGTTAGGATGTCTTTCACAACGCTAGTGGGAACGTGGGATATAATATGGGAATGTAGGATGTATACTCTAAAATACTTTATATCTTACACCAGAGCATATGATTTATTGTCTAGGATGTTATACTTCAACGGAGAATCCCTCAAAGTATTGTTGTAGAAGATGATGGGTTGCTCATATCCTTCATGGTTCTTTCATAGTAGCACTCCTGCCACTTTGTGCTCGGAGGAAAATGAGAAGATGAGAAAATATTTGGAGAAATATGGGCTTGCAAGGATAGGTTCCTCAGATATGGCCTTCTTTATTCCCTCAAATGATTTCCTGGCTTCAGGCATCCACCTAATCTCTTGGTATTTTCATAGTATGTTAGTTATGTATTTGACTGTTTCAGCAAATGAAATAATAAATCATCTAAGGAAATTTACCTTTCTCGAGAACTATTGAACCTCTGCCTTATTCTGAGGGAGCTCAATTTTGCTAATATCCTCAACCCTCTTGGGATCTATCTTGATTCCTTCTTGAGAGATTATATTCCCAAGCAGTTTTCCTTCCTTCATAGAAAAGAACATTTTTTAGGATTCAGGGAGATGCTAAATTTCCTGTACTTTTTGAACATTCTCAATAGGTGGGAGACATGTTATTCATCAGAATTGGAGAAAATAGTGATGTCCTCTAGATCAATAACTAGGATTTTATCCTTTTCACCGACAAATGATATGCCATTGGCCCGCTTGAACATTGCGCCCATGTTCATTAGGCCATACAGAACTTTAGCGTACATGAAGGTGCCCCAAGGAGTGGTGAAAGTCATCTTCTCTTAGTCATCTATATGAACCACAATCTGGTTATAGCCCGAGAAACCATCCAACGTGGAGATCCTCTAATAACCCACTACTCTCTGCAAGATGGTCCATTTTGGGAAGAGGGTAATGATCCTTCAAGGAAACTCTATCCAAGTTTCTGAAGTCAATAAAAAAATTATTTCCCTATTCTTCCTTCTAACAGGAACCAGATTCGCCACCCAACACGAGAATCAGAGGGCTTCAATGATTTTGGCTTCGAACAATTTCTTGATCTCCTTTTCCACTAGGGGAAATAGCTTGGGATTCATCCTTCTAATCTTTTTTTTGAATGACATCTCATCCTTCTTAATCGATATGGTATGCTGGATGATGCTGGTGTCACAAGCCTTGAGGTCCTTGTAACTCTAGGAAAACACATTCGAATATTCTTTCATCAATGAGATATACCTCTATTTGGATTTAGGTGAGAGTGTCCTTTCTATTTTTATGATCTTAGGCTACTCTTCTGTCCCAATATTCACTTCCTCCACATATTCACAATTTGGGACCAATTGGGGCTCTCTCGCTACATCATCTACATCGAATATCTTCTCTAGAGAGACGATACCCCTGGGGATGGAATATCCATTTAGTTGCACAATTTATTTGTCGCGCAATTTATTCTCATATCCATTATGAACCTCAAGCTCCTACACTTCAGAACCCTGAACCATTTCCTCATCGTCTTCTTTGGTGTCATCAACAACAATGGACTCCTCTTCCTGAATCACTTCCTTTAGATCCACTGTTTGGTTTTCAAAAGGATATTGAGTGGGGAAAACATCCTCCTAAAATTTGTTTTCTTCGTCGACAGTTTCTCCCTCAAACTCCCCAACAAGAGTGAGGAACTGGTAGATTTGCTTATCATCTTTGAACACTTGCCATCTCTTCACATTAGCAAGGACAAAAGTTTTGTTCCTTACTTCAATTTCATATTTCCCTATAGGATGTGTGGGAACATTAAAATTTGATGCCGAGGTAGCCAGGGAATCCACCACACAATTCTGTACTCTAGGAATCAGTTTGAAGCTGCATTCCTTGAATCCTTCTATGAGGTCCTGGGTAGCATTTCGGTAGCTCCTCATATGGGGATTCCTGGCCTGATATTCACTGGTCATTTGCTTTATTACCATATCATAATATCCACATAACACCACCCTCATGACCTTGAGTTTCTTCAAAGCCATAATTTCTAATAACATCGCTTCGTATTTTGATTCATTATTTGTACAGTCATAATCAAGCTTGTAGGAATACCTTAGAGTGTATATTCTAGGGGGACTCATCCATATCCCTTCCCCTGCTCCTCCTTTGTAGGATATCCCATCAAAATCCACATCCCATATTCCTCCTAACTCCTATTCAGTAGGTATGAAGGAAACATTATGGAAATGTGAACCGTCTTCATCTCCGTCTGTAAAGAAAATAGCAGAACCCATTTATGTTTCCAGCGAGTATATGGGGTGATTTTGTGTACTTTAATCATTGGTTACAATTTATGACAATTTTTTGTCTTTAAAAATTATTCTCTGTATCCCAAAAATAAGAATGGTGGCATACAACATGTCCATCAGGAGGGCATATTTGAGCTTGGCCACCCAAATTCTAGATAACAACATCCCAAAATTCAAGGGAATGTCAGCCACCACCATGTCCATGACGAAGTTTTTAGCAAGGATTTGATCAAGAGAGATGACCAAGTCTTTCATAAGAACCAGGCATTTGACTTTATTAGAATCAAAAGAGAAAAGATCCTTGTAGGGTCTAGTCACGTCCAATTCTAGTTGATCCATGATCCTTTTATGCATCAGGTTGCAGGAGGCTCCTAAATCGAGCATGGAATTGTGTAGGATTGCATTGTGTATGTCCAGGCTAACATAGAAGGGTGAGACTTATTCATTGGATGGTTTGTCTACATGGGGGCTGAACAGGATGGTGATCCTATCATCTTGCAAATTCAGGCTATCTGATATGGCGGAGATTTCCCCCGAAGGTTGCAAAACTGTGGCGATTTTGGAATGATATTCTAAATTCTTCAGTAGTTTAGTGAGCGATACAAATATTTTAATATTCACCATTTCAGCCTCCAAGTTGAAAGAATCCTCTCCCAGGTCAGATTTCCAAGAATTTTCTTCCCTTTGGGATCTGGAACATTCTTGAGGTTATCTTTGGGAGGTGGGTCAATTTTAGGCTTGCTACTGGAGGCTTTGTTCCCTACCTCTCTACTTTTCATGACCGAGACATATCCATTTCTCAGGCTAATTTGTCTCTGTGTGTCCAAGACAGTGAGCTGGTACCCTCTTCTGAAGTCATTTGTATCACCTAGAAGTGTCTCCTTGTTTCTAGGAAAATAATTGTCATGTTCTTCCTTGGTGAGGAAGGTGGAAGGGGATTGAGTACCCAGATGACAAATTTCATCCTAGTCCACAAAATTATCTTGGAATGGAGGTCTAACCAGTGGATCGGGAAGACTCCTCTGCCTATTTTGGGCAATTTGAGACCTTCTGGCATTCAGATTCCTATTTTTTTGTTCTTGGTTTTCCCTAGGAGGGGATATTCCATCTATTAATATCCTTTCCATCATTATTTCCATGGTTCACAACATGGTGTCAATTATGGCCTCTTGCGAGGTCAAGGTGGAGGGCCCTTCCAACTCTTTGTCAACCTTTCGCTCCCCTTCCTCTCTTCTCCATTCCCCTTCATTTCTTTTCTTCTTTCTTGCAGTGAATAGGTCCACCTCCACTTCTATAGTGTCTTTCATCATATCCACCAAGGAGGGTTATCTTCTTTCACTTAGTCATAAGGAGAATTCACCATCGAAAGATTCTATGTACTAGAGCTGGGTGGAACCTAGATGAGGTTTAAATTGAGCAGGGATAGAATTGTACACTTTCATGAACGTGTCTGAAAATTCTTGGACGAAATTTCTCTCCTTCCTCCTTATGGAATGATACTCAAATAGATACTGCTTGGGGTTCTTTTGATCTGCCCATTTGTCTTTCAAATCATCCTTGAAGGATTGATAGCTCATAATAGAGTCATCTGCGAGGTTTTTATACCATTTCTTCACTTCTCCAGCAAGGGTCTAGGAAAATAGTCTGACCTTAACATCATCATGGTCTACCTCTTTTAGGTCAACCCAGTTCAAAAACCACCCCAAATATTTTTCAGTCGAGTACCCTCTTTCTCCATAGAATTTCCTGGTTCTGGTGAAGTATCCTAGGGGGAGGTCATGTAGAAATATAGGAATGAATATATGATCAAATATGTTGGCCATCCTTTGGGGTATAACCGGGTTTACTAAAGGGGTTGGGACTGGTGTGATAGGAATCAATAAGCTGTGAGGTACATAAAGGTAGTGGGGAGTGGCGAAATTCAGAGATGAAGGCTGATTTTCTCCAGAAGTAGTGGGAGACGGAGGTGTGAAGATAAATTTCCTTGTGCATTTGATATTTGACAAGGATTGATCAACGATGAATGTGAGGCACTCTGGGTCTTGTAGGTACGAGAAACCACTGCCTACAGGCTCTAAGGTCTGAGGTGACTAAGAAATGTGGGGAAAGTCAAATGAAGAGGTGTCGGATGCTAAGTTATAGAGGATAGATTTAGATTTAGTTATGGGAAGGGATAACCCACACTTCTCATTGCATCGTTCAGATATATCGCCAGTAAAAATAGCACTATCAGCTGGAAAAGACAAATTCCTGACTAACCTATGCAGCATGTTTTCCCTTCAGATCAAACTTTTAGGATTGAAAACTTCTTGGAAGGTGTTGCAGCAGCAACTTTTCTCCCCAAATTTCTTGAATTTTTGGACCCCTCCTCATGAGTTTGCTTTGATCATTGGATATTTTGAGTTATTCGGTCGTGTTTTAAGTTTTAATGACTACAAAAACTTTATTCTTGACCAAATTTCAGGTTTTGATTAAGTTAGAGTTTATAATGGACGGCAGATATTCAGTTTTATTTTACTTGATCGATCAAACCAGTTGTTTTTACTGTTGGTCTCCATTATGAAGAGATAACAGGTCGATGTCCATTGTTGGTCTTTAAAGCTGACTGAATTATCGAGTATTCCATTGGATCGGGAGTCTTGTTCATTTTGGTCAGAAACCTTAACCTTTTCCCGTCCGTCGTTGCGGCTCCTAGTTTGATTTGTCATCCGAAATGAGAATTTCCCCGACTGCTGATGTATATTAACTTTCCTGCCACGTATCCAGAATCTTTACCCTTCCACCGTTATGGCCGGGGAATCCTTATCCCTGCCGATGTCAAAGTCACCTGACTCCCAATTAAGTTTTCCCGCTCGTTTTGCATATCTTCTAGCTTTCTTTTCTGCCATTGCGGCTCTGAAAGTCTTTGGCTACCGAAGTAATAATGTGGCCGATGTCTGATTAAAGCCTTTCGCCTGCGTGTCACTTGCCCGGTTCTTCTAGCCCTTCCGCCGTTGCGGCTCTTAAATATCTTTCATGTCCGATGTAGAAGCCTTTCAACTACTGATCATAAGTTTCCCGCCTAAGGCTTGATCAATTTTCTTCATAGAACCAGAGACGCACCAGGCCGTTTCCTTGGGGAATAGTCGTTCAATTGTTAGGATCTGATGTTTTGGTTTGTAATGCCTTCCAATAAATGATGCCTGTCAATTGATTGTAGGTTGGTTCGGGAGAGCGGTCAAACTACCGTGGCGTGGGGGAAGATGGACCATCTAGTAGAAGCAAGGCCGGAACTAGAAGGATCGCATAATAGAAGGACAAAAAGAATGAAGACAAAGACGCAGAAGGGAAAGGTCCATCCGTTAATAATTAGCAGATGAACGGGAAGCCATAGTGGCCTGAAGATGGATCTGAAACGTTGAAGAGGAACTGCAAGGTCACGCGTTGGGGGGCAACCCAAGAGATTGTACTGTATAGTTTAAATAGGATAGAAAGAACTGAGAAAGGTCTTTTTCCCTGGAAAATCTTGTAAATGTTTGCTTGTAAGAGGAACTACTTCGTTTTTCAAAGGAAACTGCAATTTTTCCTGCTGGAGAGAGTGAAAAGTGGAATGTATCAATGCGACTCAATGAATAATTTTGAAGAGGAACTATTTCTTTTTTAGCTGTGTTTCATTTACTGCAAGAGTATTTAATTTCCTGAACCTATGTTCTTGTTAAATGTTCTTCAGTATCTTTGGGGTATTTCCACTGTGAGTAATAAGTGTTGTTTATAAAATGATCGGCTATATGGTTATTTAAACATCTGTAAGTGTTCATGTGTCTTGAAAGAAGTATCAGCTATCTGTGATTCTTCATAATGCATGTGCAAAATGTATTACTCACCCGAAATGATAACCTTTCTCCCTAGGGATATATTAGATAGTTAGTTTATTTCTTATTGTCTATGATTTGGTTGCTTGCGAGTCAAAGACGAGAGGTAAGAACCTGTGCATCACATTGTGATAGCTCCTTGCATTCTGATCACCTTGCATTTAGTTAGGCACTTGCATTTCATTACTAAGTCAAAATACAAAAACTCGATGGACCAGGCTGCAACCGGTAAACCCTTTTGTTTTGTTCCTTGACCTACGGTAGCCGGACCGCAAACCGGATGGATTCCCTATCCAAACAGTCAACGGGCTAGTTGGGAACGTTGATTGGGGAGAATCCCTTACTGTTGTCACCTATTAATTTCCAGGCATCAACAGAAGGTCTCTATGTCAATATTTCTTCTCGTATGGGTTCTTCTGGTCGCCAGTATTTTCCAATGGATCTTCTTTCACAGTTTTTGTGGAGTTGCCAAAGCATGTGTAACCAATTTTGTCTAGGACCAGCAGCTCAACTGGGTCGTAGAACTAAAGGTGTGTCATATTTCTCGAGGAGATAATAGAAATTAGGCTCCCTGGAAACAGTTCCAAGATGTTAGTACCCTATAATTTTTTAGTGGATGCTGCAAGAATTCACAGCGGTGACCATTTCAACCAACTTTAGACTATATTATATCCAATACGGTCAGAGAGGGCTCTCTTGTCATAGAGGAAAGAAACACATATGCATAAAACTTTGGAAAGCTCATAGAAAGATAGATTTCTATAGGTAACAAGGCGTTGATAGTTTTAAAAAATGGCAGAATAGACATACCGAAAAATCATCAGGTAATGGAGTCAAATATCAAATCAGTGAAGGGTATCACAACAAAAATGAGAAAGGGAATTTCTTTTATAAACTGAGGCAAAGTAAGAAACACAAAAAGTAAAATATCTTGAAAGGGTGGTGAATGGAGAAGGAGAGAAAAATACCAGCAAAGCAAGATGCACCTATCTGTGGAATACTATCTTGCACTTCCCTTAGTAGAATGAAGAATAAAGGCTAGTATCTGTGGTGGATCATAGGAGATGAATTCCATATCATTTACTAGAACACAATAAAAAATGCAGCATCTGATACAAGGAGCTCTTAGCTGAGAGAGAATCCCTTGTATACTAATATAGAGTGCATTAGCAGAAATACAAAAAAAATGAAAGAGATGAACATGAAAGACAGACTAAATGAAACCACCTTGATGAATCTTAGAAACGCAGGAGCATATTTCTCACTAATAATTCCAAGAGAGTTACAGAGACTAAACGAGAGCATAATGATTTCTAAAATGAAAATTCCAACTCTTGTCTCATCAATTGAGGTCTTATTTATAATCATTGTGGTTCCTAGGAACAACCCCAAAACAGATCCCAATTCTGTTACAAAAATTGGGAATCAAATCCTGGATCATCATTTTAAATCCCAACCATTTCTTGAGGTGAAATTCTTACCATGGTTCTTTTCCTGAAATTGGCCTCACAGTACAACAACCATGGCGACCCCAAAACGGAAATGCAGAAGGAGAGACACATGCTTGCTTGCTCTAATGGCAATGCCCATCTCTTTCTAACAGTTTTAGTTTTTAAGGAATGACCCACTTTATTGAACCATTCCCATACTCGAACTCAGCATTGCCTTCGTGTAGATCCCTTTCCTTCAAGCACCTTGTGTCGCACGACATTGTTTCTCACCATATATCTCATCTGTGTGAAGATCCGTCATTGCTTATTGTGTCCTTTTACGTGATTTCATGATCATCACCCAAGTTAACCTCCCTACACCTTTCATCGATGAAGCCACCCAATGCCATTGATCTGGATCATATAAAATCTCAGCTGTTGGGAGATGCGGGACCCTGAAACGTGTCGCGCTGGCCTCCTTCGCTAACCATTGTGCACCTTTTCCAAGCAAAACCTTTTAGAACCATGGATTAATTGCACCATCAGATATTGGCCACCCATTTGTGTGGGCCATACTACCCCTTCACAATGCTCCATATAGTTAACCACCATGCATGTTGTAGCCGCGAATCATGCTCCCACCATAGATCGCTAGCATTGGAGGATCATGGCCGTTGACCTTTGAAGGAAGGCATGCATTTTGTAACCCTTCATAGTTAAATGGGCCATGCACCTTCCCTTTCGGTGAAATTTTTTTCCGTTGTCAACATGCCTTAGCTACATGCTTGCATCGTTTATTTTGAGGGTCTATAGGGTATAGTCGCATTTTTTTGTGATTTTTTCTCATATTTTTTTGGTCCATTGGTTGTCCTTCCATCTTGGGATGAGGTCGTTCCAATATGCTGGATCCACTCAAAATATTAGCACTAGTGTGACCCATGTGCTAACAGAAGGTGAGATTTGTCCCTCTTCATCCTCAATGAGCATGGATGGCATGTAAAGTTTCAAGTTATTTACATTTACTAATGAGCAAATAGACATATAATGTGGAATATTGAGTTCATAGGAATTGTTTCCTATCTTCTCCAATATTTTGAAAGGCCCATATCTTATGGCTTCAATTTTCTTCCTTGTTCTTTGTAAATCAGAGAAAATTTGAGACTAAGTTGTTTTTCTTGTTTCTCGACTTCAAATTTCCTTACGAAAAACTAGTTTTTTTCATGTGTGATAAAGTTTACTATTCACTATGCAAAAGGAAACAATGTGAAATCTCTATAGTTTATTGAGATATAGATTATGTATTTTGTTAAAATACATCGTGTCAAATTGTTGTTTTTCCAGGTGCAAAAGGAAACATTGTGGAATCTCTCTATATAATTGGTGATCATTGGCCAAAAAAGGAAGATATAAAAGCAAGTACTATATTTATAAAAACCATGACCTGCGAAAACGTGTTGCATTGTTTCTATAATCTATGATAAAATTAAATGGTTAGCAATGTAATTTTGTTCATTTATGTTTAATTTTGTCCACATATATTTTTGTGGGTGTAATTATTATTATACATAATTTCTATTAATATTAGCTGC
>LPNX010358703.1:243510-260703 GCA_001517045.1 Pseudotsuga menziesii | reverse complement strand
ACACTGGAACACAAACATTTACTTTAGAAACTTATATGGGAAACAAGCATTCATTGAAATACCATGCATGTTGTATTTTTATATTATGCATATTACAAAGTTTCCATGATTGCTATGAAGCTAAGATACACTATGACCTTGTTATTTGTATAGATCGATCTTCCATATTTATATATGTTATTGTTCAACCATGTTTGTACCCAAATTTTACCATACACTCGACCCAATAAGGGGAATGCGAGGGGGACATCGTCCCCTTGCGGGGGTCCATGGGGACATGTGGTATTTTCCCATGGTAATTCCATTATAAAAGGAAAGTGTTTGCTACTTTTCCCCTCTTGCGTGACCCAAGTTCTGGGCATCCTGCCAATCCAACAACTACTCGAGATACTCTCCCAATAGAGCAAGCCCCATCGGCAACACCTGCGAAGCAGGCACAGTCTCACCCAAGATATATTATAGATGGGTAATCGTCAGAACCATGTTTTTGTGATTGTAGGGAAAGTATAGTCCCTTGGATCACAACCAAGGAGCTCAATGAAGGAAGTAGGGAAGTTGGACGGAGGAGTTGGTTCTGCACCAATGAGCACAACTGTATGTCATTTCGCACGACCTTAATTTCCTTTTCCACTCGCTATGAAATTACAACATAATCAGCATCCATTTCCATGGATTACTACTGAATAAAAACTACTATTTAAACTTGAACAAAACAATGGAAACCTTATAGACCAACAGACCCTACCGACCAACCTTCTAACTATTGCATTCTTCCTATTTATACTAATTTACATGGCCACGCAGGTCCAAATGAATCCCAGTAGTCTATTAGCTATCACCATCACCCACCTCTCTGGTTATAGCTATGGTGATCATGACTTGAAATGAGGAACTATCATCCTAACTTAAAAACATCTTCTCATACATGCGTAGCTACAGGCTTACGCTATCTTATACGGCCATGATCTAGATTTTGTATTTGTCACTTTCTGTGCTCACCTTTCCCTTGTTGTGTACTTCTCTATTCTACCTTCGTGGGCCATTTTCATCCTTTGTGCTCTTCCATTTCTTTTATCGTGTGTGTGGCACATTTTCCTTGGCTACACATGTGAAGTTCTTTCTTATGCCCCTTTCCCGGGCCAACAAGACCCCAAAACTCACCTGTTGCTTGCCCGAGTCACTAAGCAAGGGACATCTGAGTGGCCTAATCTGTGCGGTATTTGTTTGAAAAACATAGAGATTGTTTTTATTTTTTTTTTATTTTTTTTAAGCTTCGACTCCATCTTAACTTACGCAGTCTGCTCCTTGCTCCCTTTTTTTTTTCAAGGAAACTTTGTGATAGGTGTTTGTGTTTCTCTCCTCCTACTGTGTTTAATCCACCCCATCTTCACATTTGGAATAGCTTGAAGTAAATCAACATAATCAGTTATGGAAGGTTTATTGCTACCAGAACCTATATCAGGCCCCTTTCGCTTCACTAACCTTTTACCTTTATCTTCAATCCTGGCATCGTCCTTATCATTGCAAACCCAATATTTCTATCTGAAATCTCTGAATCTATCTGCAAATTGTTATCTTTACTACAACAGAGATAAGGACACCGACATGGCTTGTTTCGCAGCCCCATTTTCGAGGATGGGTAATGGAGGATTCGATGGTGAATTTTGCTTGAGCTGACAAGCTAAGATTATGTGCTTCTTATTGAGACCAAGATCCCTACAAAGAGGAATGTTGTCTTTGCTCTGGGAATCCCTCATCGTCTTGTCATAGTCCGCCTCAAATTTCACCAAGGGTGCTTAGTGTCCCATTTCAACATAGCAATCCATGTGGCCTTGGTCCTTTCTCCATTCTCATGCTTTGGAGAGTTTATGCACAGTTTCCATGGCTTGTTCTCTTGCTGCGCTTCTTTGATTTTCTCTCTTTTACAGCACTTTCTTCACCACCCTCTTTGTCATATATATGAACTTTGAAGACTTGTCCATATTGAAAATTGGACAAGTCTTGCTATCCTAGGTGTTGGAGGTGAGGGATTTTCCAGAGTATGACAAATTCCACCTGAGTAGCATAGAGTTCAAGATGACTCTTTCCTATTGGACCCCTCGTAGCCTGCTAAGAGCCAAAGGTCCCACCTGAAGGGGTGGATACCACTATCATCTTCCAAGCCTGCAGAATTTGTGAAAGACTGCAGAGACTATGGATCGGACCCCACAGAGCTTTTCAAAATGGGTCGGGTCTTTGGTTCCTATGGAAGCCTGCTCTGGTGCCACTAAGAGGGCCACTACTCTACTGATCTACTAATAGCCAAGGATGACTTCGCCGAAGGCTTGTCAATGGGTTGAAGCCAATGGGTGACTATCACCATCTATCCTCTTACTGTCTCTAGATACATCCGACATACTGAAAGCTGCAGCAACAACTTTAGCCCTCAAGGATGCTCGGAAAGAGACTCTCCAATTCAATTGGAACTGCATCTAGTGGGTGAGTAGCATAACACAATGATGTCTGGTTAGGTTAAGTGAACCCCCTTCTTATAGGAAGAGAATTGGGTCTTCTTTCATGTAGGCTTAGCCAATGGCATTATTAGGACAAGACGCTCACCTTGTGTACCAGATTTCCTTCTTAGATATGCTATGATTATCGGCATTGGCACTTTTAGGTAGTGATAGTTGTGAGCATGTGTGGAGGGGCTAGATGGCCATGGTGACCAAGTTCTCCACACTTGATCCGGTTGTAGTGCTGTCTTGGTCCAAGCACCAAATATCTGTTGAATATTGATGCATTTAACGATCCGTCACCACGTGCTAGCTGTCTCGGATTTTCCATCACTTTCTTCATAATCAATTTTGGCGGTGGTTGTAATGTGTCTCATCATGTCTGCACAACTTTTTCCTTAATTTCTACCTGCCTGCCATGCACATGTGGTGCTATGGTTTCCTCCAAAATTCAAACATTTCATTTTTTTTTCATCCAAGTGCCGTGGTCGCATTTGCATACATTATTTTGAACTTGTTGGTTTTGGGTCTATTTGTGCAGTAGCACAGACCTTGCCTTGGAATTCCTACACCATTGCTTCCATCTTAGCAACTTCTACCACAACTTCCTCTACTTGCGCAGCCAATTGATCCACCTAGTCGGACTGGCTGCATTGGCTAAATATGGTCTGTGAGCTTTTCTACCTCTGACTGGAATTTCTCAACCTTGGATTCCCTAGCTTTATCTTGCTCGTGAAGGGTCTGGACTTTCTATTGGATACTTTTGATCTCTGCATGCTTAGTGACCTTTTTCTAGAGGGGAAGCTTCCACATGTACACCTTTGTGGTAGTGATGTGTTGATCTGCCTCACAAATGCGCTGCCTTATTTTCTCAGTTGCGTCATCCTCAAGCAATGTTTCCCAAATGGTCGCAACATTGTCCATGGCCTTTGCACAGATTGCTTCTCCATCTTTAATATTGGTAGCAGCTTCAGACACTGTTGTTCTTCTTTCTTCCAGTGCCTCTGGGGGTTTTCTTGGTATCTGTTGGGCTAGCATATCTTCTACTTGGCATTGAAGATCTTACGCAATCTTCACAATCCTGGCCACTTTAGACAAGTAGTATTGATCGGCTTGCGCAACCTCCGGTGGGAATGTTGTGACGACATTTTTAATAGTATCTGCCAACATGACACGACTTTGCTTGGGCCAATATTTCGTGTTTCTTCTTGGTCATGAGGTTGGTGCACTCTTGCAATTCTTGATCTTTCCCTTGCAATAGGGGCTTGCACAGGTTGGATTTATTTTTCTGTTTTGTTGCTTGGTGAGCAACAACATTTTTCCTTAGTCAGATTTCAGCTATAGATGCCTGCTGGATGATATAGATCTTGTCCAAAAGAAACTTGGAGAAATCTATCTTGGTGGTGCTATTATCAGTATCTGTGGTTGTCTCCTCCTTCACGCCAAGTGCTTGCATCCGAATGAGTACCTTGATTGGTAGTTCCCACAGTGGTGTGAGTAGTGGTATGTTAGGATCATTGCGATATGCTTTGGTGTCCATCATGTACTTGACCTCATTGATAGCTGCTGTTAACTGATTGAGGTGGGTCTAGAATTGGGCAATGATGCTCTCTTACTGGGCCCTTATGCCACCAAAGTTATCTTGCACAAATTTCACCATGACATTGGCAATTTCTTGCAACTCATCCTCTGTTAATGTAGTGGTGTTTTCTCTTTTGTCTGCTTTATGTTTCTTCTGCAATGATTAAGCTTCCTTAGGTTGCACACAGGTCTGCGTTTGTTCTTCAGCATGCGGCTGCACAAAAGGATGGTGGTCTAAGTCCTATGTATCATCCTCACCTTCCATGTTTTCCTGCGATGGATCCCCTTGGGTATCATCACCTTCTTGCTCTTCACCATGAACTTGGTGAATTGGTGGTTCTTCTACATTCTTCTCTTCAGGAAGTGGTTCTGCAAGTGGGCTGCACCATTCCTTTGGCTGGAGCTTAACAATTGCATCCACATCATTGCTGGTTACTATGAATCTAGCTTGATGTATTTTCCTAGGTGGACATTTTATAGGCAATAGATTTATATTATGCATATCGGCTTCAAGTTTGATGAAAGAAGCATACAATTGCATAGTTGTGGTGCGGATCCTATGGGTTTTCCAAACAACCTATCGTAGTGCCTCTGCATGCAAGAAGAATACCACATTTCTATCCCGTTGATGCTTGTTGTCGGCCTTGATTCCCATAGATTCTGATATTTCCCCCCCAAACAGGATATCGAGACATCCATTTGTACATAGTCTGAGGGGTTAGCCCAGACCGTGAAGGAAATCAAAATTAGTAACCAGGAATAGTAGAATTTATGACTTTCCTTTTGCCACGCCATCATCACATCTTCGAATAGGGTGTTTAGAAAGAACCATAACCAACTGAATTTTTGTCCCCGTGCACATAAATATGTAATTTCTATTTTACCCCTGCGAAACATTGCATCGGTACCACTTTATACAATATTTTAGAGGATAATATTTTTGCAACAACCCAGACACTTTGGTCCTTGATAGGCCCAATTAAGTATCCCCGTCCTATGCGCTGAAGGTTTTGCTTCCGCTTAATTTCCCGAGTATTATGCTTAGCAAGGTCAGGTAGAGGGTCTTTTCCTTTGCTTGGGA
This sequence comes from Pseudotsuga menziesii, assembly GCA_001517045.1. NCBI lineage: Eukaryota > Viridiplantae > Streptophyta > Pinopsida > Pinales > Pinaceae > Pseudotsuga > Pseudotsuga menziesii. The sequence goes on along the minus strand of LPNX010358703.1, from coordinate 255,549 downwards.
GCCCTGTAATTTTCACTATTAGTTCAACAGTAATTGGGTATGGTTGATCCAGAGATAAGTATCCTCGATGAACGTAGAACAGTAACTACTTTACATATGTACTGGCCTATATGCTATGGCCAAAATGAGGCATGAACAACATGTTTGTTAGGCCTAAAGTGGCTAGTCCCTCAGCCCACACCTTAAGTTTGATTACCTAGACAACAGATTCAGCATCCCGTGTTATGTCCATGCATTCTATCTACATGCACTATGCCAAGTCTTCTTGGTCTAATGTAAGCAAGAAAGTTCATTTCGGCCCGTTGTCTCTGTGGATATGCCTATGGTAGTAGTTCTTCATCTTCATCATCAGTTCCCTGGTTAGCAGTAGGTGTCTTTCCTGTTTCACCTAGAGTGTCTAGAATTTTACGTTTCTTTTGTCTTAGCTATGTTCGTGCAGATGAATCGCCTGGAATAACTACTATTTCCTGGACTCGATAGAGGACGCGAACTAGGCGTGGGAATTTCTTGTGGCTTCCTTGTTCTTGCAATTGCGTCAGTCTCTGGTGACTACTGTAGCTACGGGCTTGTGGCTGACTATGTTTCTACTTCCTCATCAATGAGGTAGCTAGATATGACAGTAACATCTGAAGCCTCACTCTCGGTGGGAATGTTAATTACCATGGGCTTGAATAAGATGGAAAACATGTGATAGGATACAGGTCTGCAATAACTCAGCTCCGGTTCTCTCAGTGAATAACATAAAACTGTCTTGATGGGGAAAGGAATATTTTATATATTGGACAATGTCCTTCAATCATCATTTGACAGAAGCTTAAGGTCTAATTTTTTCTCTCAGGTTTCCTTTTCCAATGATTTCTCCATTAATTTTTGTAGCTGGCCTTTAGGGTTGTACTTGTCACACTAGTAATGGAAATTAGTGCTAAGATGGTTGATGAGAGTGAACAATACACCACTTTGCTTCTCATATTGCATTGATTTAATGCCACTCAAGTGACCTAGTCATACAAATATTTGGTATGGATCCGCTGGTTAATGGTATCCAGCCTTTCATTCCTGCTTTTTGCATTCTTTAGCCCCTAGTTGTCTTGTCACTTGCACAATTTAGGTCACCTGCTTGGATATATGCGGTGATGTTACCACTAGGAGGTTTATTGCTCATGCTTTCTGTTGGTTCTGTCACAATTCTGCAATAGAATAGTTTATGTCTTTTGAACACTCCTTTGTTTTTACACGTGTTGGAGTAAGGTTTCAGGCAGCTTCCATTCACCAAACTCATGACGTGGGTACCATCGAATTTTATGAAGTTGAGATGTGCCCATACCCATAGTTTATGCGATGGTATATGGCATTAGCCAAGTTTCCTTTAGATTATGAGGGTGTGAAAATAGCCTGCTGTCATAGTGAAGGATAAATCTTCCTTCCGTGGATGGCTTCACCTTGATAAATTGATAATCTCATGCCAGTAGCTATTATTGAGTTGGCTTAGTTTGCAATCACAAAGGTATCTTCATATTCTCTAAGTATTCCACCATTCCCTTTCTTTGTGTGCCATGTAAAGGGAAGAGGGTTTGGTATTCCTTCAGGAGATCTACGATTTGTACAACTGCTTCATCCCATGAGTGCTTTTGTATGATTCTACAATCTTTACTTAGTTCCACCATTTTTGGCCTGCTGGAGTTAGTCATGATATCTTCTACACCCATGGGTATATTTTCTTGCTGAGTAGCTGCACTGTGTTGGTGAGCACTAGTGTCATTGATCTTCTCGACTATACCCATTTTTTCTTGCTGGATTGTATGATGAAGTATAGTGTGTTTTCCATCCTTTAGTACTGTATGCGTGTCCTGCTGGTTTCCTTGTTGCAACTGGTCAGAGTTATCATAGGTCTTGGGTGTGATATCCAAAGTGTATATGAAACTCTCATAGGTGGGTAACTCCCTTGATTCAGTCTCCACCCTTCATACAGACCTTGTGACTCTTTCACACCTTCTCATGGAGACTTCATGTAACCTATTTTGCCAATTCTCTAAATCCTCCCCTAAATCAGACGTACATGAACTCGTGCACTTCCAGCTTAGGTTCCCATCTACCATCGGACTGATATGATCTTCGTGCATAGCTGTAAAATTATATATTTGATCAAGATAGTCAACCTGCCCCTCATTATAAACAATTTCAACATATCTTTGCCCCTCAAATGTATCATTTGGTGATACTACTCTCATTTCCTCATCTTCAAAGGAGAGGATCCTTTTCTTGAAATTTATAATTGTTTGATTGTCTATAGCCCAATATACCCCTAGTAGTGCAGGGTAAGGATTTGTATCATCTACAATGTTGATGAACTCAAATTCTGCAAATGTGTGGAATCCTTCAACATCGACGATGACATTGCTCAATCATCTAATGGGTAGTACCTTTGCTTGATTGGAAAGAAGCAGTTGTATAGGAGACCAGTCCAAGCATGGCTTACCCATGATTTCCCAAGTCTGGCAGGTTAGGATATTGACATCTGACCCCAGATCTAAAATGATATATTCCATGTTATAATAACCTATTTGCGCATTCATTCTTAATTCATGGCCAGTCTTACATTTTCATCGTACTTGGTTAACCTTCTTCTCAATGTGTGGTACTACAAGGATCTCATCTATTATTGCTTGTAGCATTGAAATAACATATTTATCTTGGATTAGAATCAAACAACTTGATATAAGAGGTCTCAACTTACTAACCTCAGTTGAATATTTCTTCTACAACAGGTGTTGGAATCGTTCAAGCATGTCCTTGACTTTTGTTGAAGTTGATGGTACATTAGGGCTTATAATGTTTGATTGCATATCTGAGAATACTTCTTTCTGCTTTGGGCTGGTTGGTGATTCTTTTTTCTGTGTCACTGGCCTCACTTGTGGCTGCATTTATTCTTGTGGGTTCTCTTGTTCTACTCCATTCATCGCACCTCCTCTTGTTATGGAAGGAATGTTCAGGTCTTGCAGTTCAGCCACAATCATCTAAACATTCGCTTTTGCATTTAGGTTCAGGTTTGGTGGGGGGTTGGGTGCAGCAACAGTTCTTTCTTGCCACTTTGCGATCAACTGAGGACATTGTTCAACATTATGTTCTTGACCCTTACAATATGAACATGTATTGGAAGGATCCAAACAATCTATGGAAAAGTGACCTACTTGTCCACGGTTATAGCATGTAACTGGACCTCTCCCCCTATCAAATCCTCCTCCACCACCTCATCCTCTTTCCTCCACCTCTTCCCTGAGGGTGTAATTGCTGCTGTGGGAACTGATTCTGCTGGTAGTTTGACTGATAGGGATTTCACTACACGTATGGTTGTTGAAGCACATACGGATGTTGGTACTTATTAGAGGGGAACTATGCAGGTTAGTATGAGGCTTTTCCCTATTCAATCTAAGGGAACCCCTCATTTTTCATTAAGTATGTATCACCTGTTTTTTCTTTCAAGAGCTGGTATGCTCTACACTATTTTTCATCATGTCCTATCGATCTACTAAATTTACAAAATAAGCTTGCAGGGGTACTTACAACCTTCTGTAAATACATGCATTCCTCATCATGGTGACCTCTTGACTAGCATATAAGACACCAAGGTAGCCCTTTCCCATCTAATGGGTTAGGTGCACTAGATGCGACATAATTCATGAAGGTTAGATAGTTGTCCTTGGTGTGTCCGTCCATTTTGCATTTTGTGCACCACAAGTCCTCTTGTCCTTCTTTTCCCTTCTTGATATCCTGAATTTGTAGTGTGAGGTTGGCTAGCTATGACTGAATCTGGACCATTCCTGCAGCACCATTAGCAATAGACGAGGCCTCTAGCTTCATCGCCAGCTCCAGTGCTTCTGTCTGCGACTCAATCTTCTCCTGCATCAACGACCCTCAGATGTGTGGTAGTAGAGCAGAAATAAACCATTCCTTATGTTGTACATCAAAAATTTGGAAGCTTACTTTAGTGATCAGTGTCTTGAATCTTTGGTCAAAATCCGACACAGTTTATGCTAGAGATTGTTTAATCTCCTTAATCTCACTATTACATTGTGACTCTGATTTGGGTCTTTTGAACTATGATATCATTGTAGCTTGGATTTTATCGAGGGTATTCTATGGTGTTTTGGCTGGGATGACACAAAATTTCATGAACCAATCCAGGGTGTGGCCCCTTAAGGTTGTAATCATCTGTCCCTTCTTTATATTAGCATTATGTACTAAGCGTTCCATCCAGACAACTTCACAGAGAAACCAATGTTGTTCTGGGTCTTCTGTTCCATTCCCATTAAAGGTGGTAATCTAACATTTGTCGCAACCATTGAGTTGGCATTCAGGTTCTCTGGCACAGGGTTGAACTGAATTGCACCTTTTGGCACACTAGTTTTAGGACTAGTGCTATCCAAGTTAGAGGTCCTTTCAAGGGATGAGACTCTAGATCTTGTCTCAGGTGATATAGCTAGTTTTATATAATTGTGCTCTGACCCTGAGGTCTCGTCAGATCTATCTGGCTCTTCAAGTTATTTCGAGATCAGGCTATAGTCCTCCTCTTCATCATAATACCCTCCATATTTGCATGACCGAAGTTTATGTTCGCTTCCTTCAAACAAACTATGATTCCATCAACCCCTTTTAGTTTTCCCTCTCTTTCCTGATCTAAATCTTCTCCCACTCCTTAGGACTCCAACCTTGAGTTTAGGTTCTATTCTTTCGAGGAACATCTCCACACACTCCTCCCAATGTTTTTACCTACTTGTTAGTGACATAGCCCCTTCCTAGACACATGCCTCAACTATCCAGGTGCAAAAGACCCTTCTCATAAGCAAGTCATTTTATCCATGTACTTATGCTCAATAAGTATCTCCTTCATGGTCCTTGGAAGAAATATCATTCAAATTGACTATATGATGTTATATTATTTACTGAAAACTCAGTAATATACCCTTGCAATATACTATCATCCCGAAAATCAACAGCTCTTGAGACAACGTTACTTACACTGGTTACCTCCTGAACCAGTTAGTCACTCCACTCGGTAATATCCCTTGTCTGGTAGTTGGTCCATCTAGATGACAATCCTACCAACCATTCATGTAGTAGAACAAGGAAATCAACAAAGAATATCTCATGAATATCAAAATATATAAAATCATCTAACCAATGTTCTACGCTGAACCGTGTTCCTGCACTTTCTTCTTGCGCAAACACCAGTGTTTTAGCATCCAGCCAGTATTGTCTATCCTCCTTCGTTGGGTACCACACCTTCTCCCTGATTTAATCAAAGGGTCCTTGAAATGGAACCATTTTTTGGACACTTTTCCCCTCTTCTGCGACCCAGGTTCTACATAGCCCATCGATCCAACAACTACCTGAGATACCGACCTGATAGAGAAATCCCCATCAACAACACCTACGAAGAAGGTGCGGTCTCAATTGAGATATCTCATAGATGGGTAACCACTATAACCATGTTTCCATGATTGTTGGGGAAGTATAGTCCCTTGGCTCACAACCAAGGAGCTCAACGAAGGCAGCAGGGCGGCTAGATGGGGGAATCAGTTCTACGCAAATGAGCACAACTATATGTCATTGCACGCAACTTGAATTTCCTTTCCCCCTTGTAGTTGGTGCAACTCATGCAGTACAACTTACTCACACCAATCGATTTGATGACTTAAGTCGTAATTAATAACAGAATCATACTGAAAGATATATATATATATATGTGTGTGTGTGTGTGTGTGTGTGTGTGTTCAGTTTACAATACATTCTATTCATTCATTCATCAATTGGAAGAAGTATCAGAGACTGGAATGCATCAAACCTTATACGAACAATAACTATTAATCAATCATATAAACATTCACTGCATTATGCATTCTTTCAAACACAAGAAATAACATGGAAACCCATCTGAGAAAAACCACTAAGGTGCTCTTCATTTGGCATGAGAAAGGTTACATCACCTTGCAATCTGTGAGATACAGACTGATATTGAGATATGTCTTTAAGTTTAGAATTATAGTTCTCATGCTCTTTAGTTAGCTCTTCTACTCTGCTCCTACTCCTAGCGGTCTTCTCCCCCTGTAGTCAGATTCATGGCTCAAAATACCCTCTAATGATACCATACTCTTCTTGAGTCTACTCCTCTTCTGATAGATATGACATTACAACATAATCGACATCCCCTTCCATGGATTACTGCTGAATAACAACTATTGTTTAAACTTGAACAAAACAATGGAAACCTTACAGACCAACAGACCCTACCGAACAACCTTCTAACCATTTCATCCTTCCTATTTATACTAATTTACATGGCCACGCAGGGCCAACTACATCTCAGCAGTCTATTAGCCATCACCATCAGCCGTCCCTCTGGTTACAGCTATGGTGATCATGAATTGACATGAGGCACTATCGACCTAAATTACAAATATCTTCTCATATGTGTGTAGCTGCAGGCTTACGCCGTCTTATACGACCATGATCTGGATTCTGTATCTATTGCATTTCGGCCGTTTTCCTCTTTTGCACTTCTGTGTTCTCCTTTCCCTTGCTACGTACTTCTCCGTTCTTCCTTTGTTGGCCCTTTTCTTCCTTTGTGCTCTTCCTTTGCTCCTGTCGTGACACATTTTCCTTGGCTACATACATGAAGTTATTTCTTATGCCCCTTTCTCGGGCCAACAAAAAAGCATTGTAATACGACTATGTGTTGTATTGTAGCATTGCAAAATGATGTCTATGATTGTGTGAGAGGGACTCTGAAATAGTGAAGAGGAAGTGCAATGGGTTTACTATAGGTTATATCCTCTTATTTTTTTGGATAGTATAATAATAAAAGGATTGATAATTTCTATGTATACATATCCCATCTTAGGAAGAAGACAAGCTTAGGGTCTATAAATTTAATAGCCAAAAGAACCAGTTATGGAAGATGCAAATGGAGGATTATGTGTACTATAATAATTTGCTCCTACCATTGGGTGGAAAAACAAAACATACCACAACTATGAAGGATGAATAATGGGAGGTTCTTAACAAAAAGGAACTAATAACAATATGGTTGTGCTTGGATTCGTCGGTGGATTTCAATATTTCAAAAGAAAATACAACAAAGGGTGCAATGAGCACATTAGCTAAGTTCTATGAAAAACCCTTGGTTTCCAACAAGGTATTTCTAATGAAGCATTTATTTAATATGAAAATGTTAAAAGGTGGATATGTTGCTGACCATTTAAATGAATTTAAATGGTTACTAATTATCTAATTTCTTTAGGATTGAACTTTGATGATGAGGTTAGGCCTCTTAAAATATTGTACTCATTTCCATAAATTTGGAATGGCTTGGTCATGACTGCAAGTAACTCTGTCTTTGGTTCAAACACTCTTAAATTTGATGATGTTGTTGGTTATTCTAAGTGAGGAAATGTGAAGAAAAAGCACATGTGAGACATTAGGTAATGCATTGACCATAGAGAGAAGAGGAAGATAAAGGGAGAGAGGAAATATCTTAGGTAGTTGCAACAATTCTAGAAAGGGTAGAGCCAAGTCCAAACTAGTCAAAATAGAGCACTGGAACTATGGTAAGAGATGACATTTGAAGAAAGACTACATAGCTCCAAAGAAGAAAGGAGACAAGTAGTAGGAGACTACTTAGGAATCCAATGTAGCAGCTGATGTGTTACAATATTTTTTTATTCATGCATTAGATAATACCATTGATTACTGGGTAATAGATTCATGGTCTTCATGTCATTCTACATGCCATATGAAATTCTTTCATGATTATGTTATAGGTGATTTTGAACATGCTTTAATGGGGGATGATGAGCCATGTAAAATTGTTGGAATGGGTAAGGTAATGATTAATTTATGTTGGTGTATCTCCCTGCAACCCATGTTCAAGACTTCTTTCTACAAAAAAAAATACCAACATATCGACCCGATAGGGGAATCCTAGTCAGTAGCAACTGCAATGCAAATGCAGTCTCACTTGAGATATAATCAATGGGTAACTTTTAGAATTATGTTTCTATATTTAGGTGGGGTATTTATCCTCTCACAACACCTTACCAACTAAATTGATCGAAGCATGTGGGTGGATTAATTATACTTATTATGCACATTAAAGATATTACTATACTTATCTGTTGACAGAGATTACAATAGTCAAAATAATTCCTTATTAGCAATTCCAACTAACCAACAATACGATAGATGCACACAAGAACTATTCATTAGCAACTACATAAACAATTACTTACATCATACATTCGTGTGACATAAACACATTCATTAAATACACATTGAAATAGTATTTAATGTGGAAACCCATATGGAAAAAACCACAAAGGCGCCCTTCATCTAGCATGAGAAATATATGGAACCTTTTTTCTACACATTCAGCTTGCAGACTCTATTCTAGATCTTATTCTTACATCTATACAGGATTCTCTATCCTCTCATGCTCTCTAGTCTCTATTCTATAAGGTTTCCTCTCCTTCACTCTACTGTCAATCCACACATAGCTTGGATTGAATCACTCTTCTAGTCTACAACTCTTCGACTCTACAAACAGACACAAACCAACTAGAAAGTGACCAACTGACTGACTACTCTAGACGTCTATACTTCCTAGAGAATAACCGTATAAACAGGAATTAGGTAAGTAACCCCCACATAGCTTGGGTTCTCCTTTTATAGACTATTATATGTCGTAATTAGTCACCTTCACTCCATTATTCGATAGGCTATCTTTCCTATTCTAGTTACAATTGTAAGGAGGAACTATCAACCCAAAATAAAAAGATGCTTTATTCCTTAAATCACATGTCACTCTTAGCAAAATTATTACCCATGATCGCTTGAGTTGTCATTTTCAACCACTGTATGCCTTCTATCATGGTTCCTTCCGTCGCAACTACTTCTGTCGTGAACATCTTCCTTCATAGATTCCTATCTACTACTGTTACTTTTTTCGTCGCTCTTCCTTGGTCGCATCTTTCTCTGTTGTGCGACCAAAATCTTCATCTTTTCTAGAAAAATTATGTTTATATTTCCCTAGGGCCAACGGGCCACCAACACTCACCTGTGGCTCATCCATAGTGAGGAGTATTTGGTCGTGAAAGAGGCCAAATCATATGTTATAATTGTGGGAAACTAGGACATTTTGTCAAGGACTACGCAAACCCTACAAAGACATATTCATATTGTAAATATTTTGACAATACTATCGAACAATGTTTGCAGTTGATTGCAAAGTGGAAGGCTACAAATTTGGGAAATCCAGTTCCTCTACATAATCCCAATCCAAATCCCAACCAAAATATCCAGAGGATTTCTATTGAGCCAAGGGAACCAAATATTGGTGTCGTGATATGAGGAGGTGTTGCGACTAGAGCATACCAAGATGCACAACATGAACAACCATGGGTGAAACCGATGACACAAGACAAAGTTCCATTCGATGTCCAAAAATAAAAGGAAGTATTCTTGGACGCATGACCAAAATTTGTTGACAAGAATCAAGTGTCGATGTGTGCTCCTACACTTCCAAGAAGACCAATAGTGGAGATGCCTGATAGGTTTGATCAACTACTCTAAAAGAAACCAACGAGAAAGGTTAGTAATATTTTTTTTTTAAGTTTCTTATCATTAATACAAGATAAATTTGTTGTCATAGAATTGATAGCTCTAATAGAAGAGCCTCCATAAGAGCTGTGACCATATAGTAGAATAAATCATGTTGAAAAAGGCTAAAGACCGGTCATGAGTTAAGAATGACTGCATAGATAGGAGATAATTATATGGACTATATCATCCTAGAAATGGGATCTAATGTCAACATTCTAACAAGAAAAACATGGGAAAGTATGGGGAAAATACGACTAGATTAGTCTCCCATTCAGCTTAGACTAACAAATTAGTTAAAATTCCTACCTATTGGTTGACTGAATCAAGTACATGTCAAGGTGGAAGGTCTGAGAATGTATTCTAACTTTGAAGTAATCGATATTCTCGATGACACAAACCCTTATCCTGCACTTTTTGGGATCGACTGGGGGATTGATAACCAGATAATCATAAATTTTAAGAAAAGGATATTAACATTTGAATATTTAGAGCTAAGAGTGGTTTCACCGATTGATCTGCTAGAAGGTCAGAGATATGTTGATCCAGTAAATAATGAAGGGAAAGGAAATTATCTAGACCATATTGATAACATCAAATTTGCAAGGGATGATTATGTAAATCTAACAGCTGATGGAAATCTTAGTTGGAGGAGTATTATCTCTTGTACATCATATTTTGGTGAGGCATTGGAAAAACTGGCAAAATCAGATACATGAAGTTTCCATGAGAAATTGTGCAAGAATGTCATGTCCTCGACCCAATGAGACTGCTCGTTAGGAATGTTTTACCCACCTACTAGTTCTATAAGTTGGGGAGGAGGCATTAAATATTGCAATAAGGGAGTTATGAGACCCAAGATAACATTATTTTTTCATTTACACATTAAATTGGGTCATACAAATAATAAATATGGAGAAAATAAAGTGGCATTGCTTCATGAAGACATTTAGAGGTTCATGGAGACCTTGGGTGGATAGATTCTTCCTTAACATGTCATGAATTAACCCCAAATTTGAAAAGATGAGTAATGAAACATTCTTGTAAGGTGAAGAGGTTCCAAGTAACATTTCATGATCCCAGGTATTTGAATAGGTGGAGAGGTATAACTCCCTATGGAAGAGGAAGAGACTAGGAAGAAACTAGGTGCCACTTGGAGAGAGATTCCATGCACTTTATGACAACAATGATGGAATATTATATGAAAATCCAGACCTAATTGCATACCTATAACAACATGACATGTCAGGGATAAAATATCCTCCAATAGGGCTCACTTGGATTTTGGTGTTAGCAATTCGAATTTGTAGGAAGATGAAGGGATGAGGAGAAGGACAAGTTTCATGGGGGTTACTAAACATCAAGGATGAGTTGGAGGAAGAACATGGGAGGGAATTTGACCTTAAATAAACTTAGGATGGCTATAAAAATATTACATGAGGAATGATAATGGATTTTTATCATTTCATAATTGCTTTTGTCTTTTTGGAAAGCACTATCTTGTCCATTCCACAGTGAGTGCTCACTTGCCCTGTTAGTGAGCCAATTTCAAGAGAGTGAGATTATCATCAAAATTGATCATGGGAGAGACCAACCTGACCTCTAATTTGGATTTTAATGGAGTATTTTTATTGCATATAGTAGGATTCTACTATTCATGACCCATCTCTCCTCCCATTCTCTCAATCCCTACTTCAATATTCCCATATTTCTCTATGATGATGCACTTGTGTGAATGGTGTTTGCACCTTATTGAATCCAATTGATGCCAAAGAATGGGTGAATGATTTATGGATTTGTAATATGTATCCAATCCTCTCTGTAAGTCTAAATTAACATAAATTCATATGCAAAATTTCCACATTTCCAAGCTATGGTGTGACTAGTTTCCATGTGTTCGTTTCCCATTTCAATGGAGTTGTATATCTGATTTGTGTTAAGGATTGCTTTGATGTTATGTTATGTTGAGTGAGAAAATAATATTTTTTTAATGGTATGAAATCCTTATGCTCTGTTCTGAACCATTTCATATACAATTTATGATTCAAAGCTAAGTTATTTCATGTCAATTCCCTTAGGCAAATTTCACTGAATATATGCCTTCGAATATGAAGCTTTATATCTATGTTGAAAAAATCATAACCAAAAAAAATGAAATTAAATGAATTATAATATAATTCCCCATAATTTTTTTGATAATTTGTGAGGGTTGCATAGGATTTGGAGATCCATTTCTGCTCACAACCTAGGGAGAATTGCACCACAATTTAGTAGTAATTTTGAATAGAGAGTTATTTGAGTGGTCCTAATACTCACCATATCATTCCTTATGATATTAGAGACCCTCTTGAGCCATTCAAATCCCCTAGATTCAAGACAAGTAACTAC
>LPNX010358703.1:221930-238437 GCA_001517045.1 Pseudotsuga menziesii | reverse complement strand
TTGCACATGGTGGGACTCATGGACTAGGCAAATAAGACAAAATAAATGAAATAATGTCTAAGTGGGTAAATACTATGGGTTGATTATTCTAACAAATTTTTCCCCAAATTATGCCTTTGTTTGGAATTTTCAAATTGGGTCATTACAAAGAATATATAGTCTATACGATGGGTAGGACTCAAGGAAATAAATTTATCCACATATTAAGTTTTACCTAATCTTTCATCTTTTCTGACATAATTTGGAGAAAAATTCATAGAATATCAGCGCTTGTCTACCTTCGACTTCGTGCTGAAAGCTACACCCTCTAGATGGTGGGTCACACATAAAAAATCTATATATGAATGGAAACACTGTAAAATATTATTGGATATAATATGTTGAGAAGAGATCAAATATAGTGGTCAAAATTATACAGTACTGACTAATTCTGTTGAGCATATAGAATATTGTCATGCAACATGGGAGGCATGTCCATGATAGGAATGGGTTCATCATTTTATACACACATTAGACATGATACCGAGAAACTAGTATACATCAGTTGAACTAAGGTGGGGAATTGTTGAATGGAATGAGTTAGCTACTATATTCATATATACATTTTAATTTTTCGATGATCATCCTTCAATTGATGCTACAATACAATTAATCAAGACAAATATACTCGAAGATATATCGGTCACAATGACAAACTTCAATCATAATAGTGCGACAATCCAACATTGGATGGAGTGTTATAATGTGACTGGATAACCTGATGATGGTTACCCACTCCAATTAAAAATTCTAGAATCTGAAGGTACACGCACAATGGAAGGGCTTGGTATATCTAGCAACCAATTTTTGAACCCACTAAAAGTCAAGAAAGTCAATATTGGCTCCCCAAAATATCCAAAATTTGTCAATATTGGAGATTATTAGGATGATGAGATTATCGTGAAGATCACTAATATTTTGCAATAGTTTTAGGATCTGATCGCTATGAAATTCTCATAGATGAAAGAGATTGTCCGAGACCTTGGAGAAATGAAGATCCCTTCAAAATCCTGACGTAAAACCTATTAAGTAGTGACCATATTGATTGAATATGTGGTGTAAAGAAAAAGTTAAGGAGGATTTGGACCGAATGTTGGATGCAGGTATCATAAAATCTATAGAAGAATTAGAATGGATCAGTCTAAATGTAGTGCAAGATAATAAGGCTACTGGTGAAGTGTGTGTTTGCGTTGACCTAAGAAAATTGAATGATGCTTGTTTACATGACCCATTTCTGACTCCATTTATAGATGAGGTACTGCAGAATGTCAAGGGTCAAGAAATTTACTTATTCACTAATGGATTCCCTATCTAACATTAAATTAGAATCACAAAGAAATATAGAAAAAATAAAACCTTTGTGATAGAGTGGGGTTATTTCCAATATATGGTAATTCCCTTTGAAATCAATAATTCTCTTGCTATTTTTTCCAGAATAGTAGTAGCTTCCTTCAAATATTTTATTCATAAATTTCTTCAGGTATAATTCAATGATTGGATGATATTTGGGTTCATTAAAAATCATATTAAGAGACTGAGGATGATGCCAGAACATTGTCGCCAATACCAAATCTCTCCAAATTTGAAGAAATGTATCTTTTGTGGCCTGTTTGGAATTCGGTTGGCCCATGTGATTTTTTGCGATGGAATCTTCGTCGACCCGAAAAATATTGTGATCATTGTCAACCTACCACCATCTACTATAGTGAATCAATTGAGAGAAACATTGGGATGTACAAGATACAATTGAAAATTTATCAAAGGATATGTGGAGGTGGCTGCTCCAATGGAGAAATTATTGATGAAGTTATAGAGTCACAGAAATGATAGTTGGACATAATTAATTTAAAACTCAAGAGATTTTGGTGATGTACTTTTCAGTATTGAATTCCTTTATTGCATTTGATGTGCTAGGTCAATGGCGTATTTTATGGTGGTTTTCGTAAAATGACTCAGATGATAGGCCCATGTGACAAATATCTCTACCATATTTCCACCCATTTTTCATGCATGTGAAGGATTGGTTAATTGAACAACTAGATGCTATCACCTTCATGCCCAAGTTTTGGTTTTCACTCTGCTACACCGAAGTGATATTATTACATTATCTTCTACAACTGCAAGAGATGAAGAGGGTTTTTTCATAGTATGGTTATTTATATTTCTAGTACTGGTACATTTGCAGAATCCACCATTGAGACACCATCATCGATGGCTATTATCGAAGACATGACAGGATATATTCCACCAGAATTCATGGGTGCAAGGGAAGTATCACAATCACATATAATATCTATAGTCAAGTTAAGCCCAGACCCACCAGATTCATCTGGTATATCAATGAGGAAGCAATATGGTACCCACAAGAACAAAGGACCAACAACACAAGTGCTGGAATATGTAGAAGCAGCAGTTGAAATTTAGCTACCTGATGATATCCCACCAAAACAAATTGATGCATCAAACCACAGAATCACCAAAATGAAAAGTATCCATTGGTAAAATCAGTCCTTCTGAACATGAGTTTGAATAATGGTGAATAACAACGAGAGCCTATGATGTTGCCTTCACTTTTACAAGAATCTCGAGACATATTTGGTGATGTCGATGAGATTTACAAGAAGCCAAAGATATATTTTGTGACATCTCCTTCAGATTTATAAGAAGCCTGAGACATATTTGGTGATTTCGATGAGCGTTTGCAAGAATACCATGATATATTTGGTGACATCACCTTCAGATTTACAAGAATTCTAGGATATATTTGGTGACATTGATGAAATTTTGTCTCATTGTTCCTAACACCTCCATAGGTGCTAGAAGAAAGAAGAAAAGAAGCAACGGAGGCTACGAAGAAAATACAAGAATCTGAGGCATTGTGTGCTGAGGAAGATGTGAACTAGATGAATACTAACATGAAGAAGCTATCCTTAGCAGATAAAATGGCTAAGGTTTCTGAGATGAAGAAAGTACAATAGTAACTCACAACACTACGATCTCAACGGAATCAGAGAACTGACAAAGTTGTTGAATTGCAGGATGAAGCATAAAGAGTTACAGGAATCATTCAGCATGTACACCAGAAGGTGTGAGAAGTAGTAGAGTCTACGAGACTCATAACATAAAAAAACATCAGTTCCAACCTTGTGGAAAATTTGTAGAAGGAAAAAGAAGATGTGTGATGAGAAATAGAGGAGATAGTGAAAATATTCCATGATTTTCAAAGTAAGGCCATCACAACGCAGAAGCAGTGCAATAACATAGTGAGGCTCGGGATGAGCCACATGTGAGCGTTGGGGGCCTTTTGGCCCCATGGAAAGATAAACATATTTTTTCTAGAAAATATGAAGATTTTGGTTGCAAGATAGAGAAAGATGCGACCGAGGAAGAGCGATGAAAAAAGAAGTAGCAGTAGACAGGAATCTATGAAGTAAGATGTTCGCAACATAAGGGAAAGTTTCAATGAGAAGTAGTTGCGACGAAAGGAACCATGATAGAAGGCATATTGTGGTTGAAAATGACAACTTGAGCGATTGTGGGTAATAATTTGGCTAAGAGTCACACATGATTTAAGGAATAAAGCATCTTTTTATTTTGGGTTGATAGTTCCTACCGACAATTGTAACTAGAATAGGAAAGACACCCTCTCGACTAATGGAGTGAAGGTGACTAATTACGACATATGATAGTCTATAAAAGGGATAATTGAAGCTATGTGTGGGTTACTTACCTAATTCCTGTTTATATGGTTCTTCTCTAGGAAGGATAGACTTCTAAAGCAGTCAGTCGGTTGGTCACTTCATAGTTGGTTTGTGTCTATTTGTAGAGTTCAAGAGTTGTAGAGTAGAAGGGTGATTCGATCCAAGCTGTGTACAGATTGACAGTAGAGTGAAGGAGAGGAAACCTTAGAGAATAGAGACTAGAGAGCATGAGAGGAGAGAGAAGATTTCATAGATGTAAGAAGAATATCTAGAATAGATTCTACAAGCTGAGTGCACATAAAAAATGTGCCATATATTTATCATGCTAGATGAAGGGCACCTTTGTGGTTTTTTCCATATGGGTTTCCACTTTAAATACTATTTCAATGTGTATTTGATGAATTTGTTTATGTCACATGAACGTATGATGTAAATAGGTGTTTATGTATTTTCTTATGAATAGTTCTTGTGTGCATCTATCATATTGTTGGTTAGTTGGAATTGCTAATAAGGAACTATTTTGACTATTGTAATCTCTACCGATGGATAAGTACAGTAATATATTGAATGTGCATAATAAGTGTAAGTAATCCACCCACATGCTTCGATCGATTTAGTTGGTAAGGTGTTGTGAGAGGAGAAATACCCCACCCAACTATAGAAACATAATTCTAAAAGTTACAGATTGAATATATCTAGAGTGAGACTGCATTTGCATCGCAGGTGCTGCTGACTAGGATTCCCCTATCGGGTCGATATCTTGGTATTTTTTTGTACAAAGAAGTAGTGAACATGGGTTGCAGGGAGATACACCAACATAAATTAATCAGTACCTTACCCATTCCAATAATTTTACATGGTTCATTATCCCCCATTAAAACATGTCCAAAATCACCTATAACAAAATCATGAAAGAATTTCATATGGCTTGTAGAATGACATGAAGCCCATGAATCTATTGCCTAGTAATCAATGGCATTATCCAATGCAAGAATAAAAAAATATTGTAACACATCAACTGCTACATTAGTTTCCTGAGTAGTCTCCTACTACTTTTCTCCTTTCTTCTTTGTAGCTATGTAGTCTTTCATCAGATGTCACCTCTTACCA
The DNA here is from genome assembly GCA_001517045.1 of Pseudotsuga menziesii. Classification (NCBI taxonomy): domain Eukaryota; kingdom Viridiplantae; phylum Streptophyta; class Pinopsida; order Pinales; family Pinaceae; genus Pseudotsuga; species Pseudotsuga menziesii. Next base: position 233,587 of record LPNX010358703.1, on the reverse strand, counting down.
TAGTTCCAGTGCTCTATTTTGCCTATTATCGACTTGGATCTACCCTTTCTAGAATTGTTGCAACTACCTAAGATATTTCCTCTCTCCCTTTATCTTCCTCTTCTCTCTATGGTCAATGCATTACCTGATGTCTCACATGTGCTTTTTCTTCACATTTCCTCACTTAGAATAACACCAACAACGTCATCAAATATAAGAGTGTTTGAACCAAAGACGGAGTTACTTATAGTCATGACCAAGCCATTCCAAATTTATGGCAATGAGTACAATATTTTAAGATCCCTAACCTCATCATCAAAGTTCAATCCTAAAGCAATTAAATAATTAGTAACCATATTAAATTCATTTAAATGGTGAGCAACATATCCACCTTCTATCATATTCATATTAAATTAATGCTTCATTAGAAATACCTTGTTCGAAACCAAGGGTTTTTCATAGAGCTTAGCTAATGTGCGCATTACACCCTATCTTGTATTTTCTTTTGAAATATTGAAATCCACCGACAAATCCAAGCATAACCATATTGTTCTTAGTGCCTTTTGTTTAAGAACCTCCCATTATTCATCCTTCATAGTTGTGGTATGTTTTGTTTTTCCACCCAATGGTAGGATCAAATTATTCTAGTAGACATAATCCTCCATTTGCATCTTCCATAATTAGTTCTTTTGGCTATTAAATTTTTGGACCCTAAACTTTTCTTCTTCCTCCATTGCTCCCATTGGAAGTAGAAACCCTTCTTTCCTATGGGTTTACCATCGAAATAGACATTTTGGCTTGGATAGCAATTGTTAGAAAAATAGGCTCGTAGAGAAATAACAATAAACAATATGAAAATATTAAACACATAAACACATTACAAGAGAGACACCAATATAACATTCTTCACCTAAGATGGGATATGTATACATAGAAATTGTCAATCCTTTTATTATTATACCATCCAACAAAATGAAGGGATATAAGCTATAGCAAACATGCTGCACTTCCTCTTCACTCTTTCACAATCCCTCTCACACAATCACAGAGGTCATTTTTCAATGCTATGATACAATACATAGTCGTATTACAATTCTTTCTATTGGCCCAGGAAAGGGGCATAAGAAATAACTTTGTGCGTGAAGCAAAGGAAAATGCGTTGTGCACACGATAGAAGAAAAGGAAGAGCACAAAGGATTAAAAGGGCCCACGAAGGTAGAACGGAGAAGTGCACAGCAACGGAAAGGTAAGCGCAGAAGCGCAAAAGAGGAAAATGGTCGAAAAGCGACAGATACGAAATCTAGATCATGGCCGTATAAGATGATGTATTCCTGTAGCTACACACGTATGAGAATATATTTGTAAGTTAGGCCAATAGTGCCTCATGTTAAGTCATGATCACCATAGATGTAACTAGAGGGGAGGTTGATGGTGACGACTAACAGACTGCTAGGAAATTTAGCTACCTGACGATATCCCACCAAAACCAATTAATGCACCAAACCGCAGAATCACCAAAATGAAAAGTATCCATTGGTAAAATCAGTCCCTCTGAACATGAGTTTGAATAATGGTGAACAACAATGAGAGATTATGATGTTGCCTTTGCTTTTACAAGAATCCCGAGACATATTTGGTGATGTCGATGAGCTTTACAAGAATCTCAAGATATATTTTGTGACATCTCCTTCATATTTACAATAATCTTGAGACATATTTGGTGATATCGATGAGCGTTTGCAAGAATCCCATGATATATTTGGTGACGTTGATGAAATTTTGTCTCGTTGGTCCTAACACCTCCATAGGTGTTGGAAGAAAGAAGAAAAGAAGCAACAGAGGCTATGAAGAAAATACAAGAATATGAGGCATTGTGTGCTAAGGACAATGTGAACTAGATGAATACTAACATGAAGAAGCTACCCTTAGTAGATAAAATGGTTAAGGTTGCTAAGATGAAGAAATTACAATAGTAACTCACAAAACTGTGATCTCAATGGCATCAGAGAACTGACAAAGTTGTTGAATTGCAGGATGAAGCATAAAGAGTTACAGGAATCATTCAGCATGTACACCAGAAGGTGTGAGAAGTAGTAGAGTCTACGGGACTCATAACATCAAAAGACATCAGTTCCAACCTTGTGGAAAATTTGTAGAAGGAAAAAGAAGATGTGTGATGAGAAATAGAGGAGATAGTGAAAATATTCCATGATTTTCAAAGTAAGGCCATCACAATGCAGAAGCAGTGGAATAACATAGTGAGGCTCGGGATGAGCCACAAGTGAGTGTTGGGGGCCTGTTGGCCCTAGGGAAAGATAAACATATTTTTTCTAGAAAAGATGAATATTTTGGTTGCAAGATAGAGAAAGATGTGACTGAGGAAGAGCGATGAAAAAAGAAGTAGCATTAGACGAGAATCTGTGAAGTAAGATGTTCGCAACATAAGGGAAATTTTCAATGAGAAGTAGTTGCGATGAAAGGAACCATGATAGAAGGAATATTGTGGTTGAAAATGACAACTTGAGCGATTGTGGGTAATAATTTGGCTAAGATTCACACATGATTTAAGTAATAAAGCATCTTTTTATTTTGGGTTGATAGTTCCTACCGACAATTGTAACTAGAATACGAAAGACACCCTGTCGACTAATGGAGTGAAGGTGACTAATTACAACATATGATAGTCTATAAAAGGGAGAACTGAAGCTATGTGTGGGTTACTTACCTAATTCCTGTTTATATGGTTATTCTCTAGGAAGGATATACTTCTAGAGCAGTCAGTCGATTGGTCACTTCCTAGTTGGTTTGTGTCTATTTGTAGAGTTGAAGAGTTGTAGACTAGAAGAGTGATTTGATCCAAGATGTGTGCGGATTGACAGTAGAGTGAAGGAGAGGAAACCTCAGAGAATAGAGACTAGAGAGCATGAGAGGAGAAAGAAGACTGCATATATGTAAGAAGAAGATCTAGAATAGAGTCTACAAGTTTAGTGCGCAAAAAAAGGTGCCATATATTTCTCATGCTAGATGAAGGGCGCCTTTGTGGTTTTTTCCATATGGGTTTCCACGTTAAATACTATTTCAATGTGTATTTGATGAATGTGTTTATGTCGCATGAATGTATGATGTAAATAGGTGTTTATGTATTTTCTTATGAATAGTTCTTTTGTGCATTTATCGTATTGTTGGTTAGTTGGAATTGCTAATAAGGAACTATTTTGACTATTGTAATCTCTATCGATGGATAAGTAAAGTAATATATTGAATGTGCATAATAAGTGTAAGTAATCCACCCACATGCTTCGATCAATTTAGTTGGTAAGGTGTTGTGAGAGGATAAATCCCTCACCCAACTATAGAAACATAATTCTAAAAGTTACCCATTGAATATATCTCGAGTGAGACTGCATTTGCATCGTAGGTGCTGTTGACTAGGATTCCCCTATCGGGTCGATATCTTGGTATTTTTTTTTGTACAAAGAAGTATTGAACATGGGTTTTAGGGAGATACACCAACATAAATTAATTAGTACCTTACCCATTCCAACAATTTTACATGGTTCATTATCCCCCATTAAAACATGTCCAAAATCACCTATAACATAATCATGAAAGAATTTCATATGGCTTGTAGAATGACATGAATCCTATGAATCTATTACCTAGTAATCAATGGCATTATCCAATGCAAGAATAAAAAAATATTGTAACACATCAGCTGCTACATTAGATTCCTGATTAGTCTCCTACTACTTATCTCCTTTCTTATTTGTAGCTATGTAGTCTTTCATCAGACGTCATCTCTTACCATAGTTGCAGTGCTCTATTTTGCCTATTCTTGACTTGGATCTAACCTTTCTAGAATTTTTGCAACTACCTAAGATATTTCCTCTCTCCCTTTATCTTCCTCTTCTCTCTATGGTCAATGCATTACCTAATGTCTCACATGTGCTTTTTATTCACATTTCCTCACTTAGAATAACACCAACAACATCATCAAATATAAGAGTGTTTGAACCAAAGACAGAGTTACTTATATCCATGACCAAGCCATTCCAAATTTATGGCAATGAGTACAATATTTTAAGATCCCTAACCTCATCATCAAAGTTCAAGCATAAAGAAATTAAATAATTAGTAACCATATTAAATTCATTTAAATGGTTAGCAACATATCCACCTTCTAACATGTTCATATTAAATTAATGCTTCATTAGAAATATCTTGTTGGAAACCAAGGGTTTTTCATAGAGCTTAGCTAATGTGCGCATTATGCCCTATGTTGTATTTTCTTTTGAAATATTGAAATCCACCGACGAATCCAAGCACAACCATTATGTTCTTAGTGATTTTTTGTCAAGAACCTCCCATTATTCATCCTTCATAGTTGTGGTATGTTTTGTTTTTCCACCCAATGGTAGGATCAAATTATTCTAGTAGGCATAATCCTCCATTTGCATCTTCCATAATTGGTTCTTTTGGCTATTAAATTTCTGGACCCTAAACTTGTCTTCTTCCTCTATTTCTCCCACTGGAAGTAGAAACCCTTCTTTTTTACCATCGAAATAGACATTTTGGCTTGGATACCAATTGTTATAAAAATAGGCTCATAGAGTAATAAAAATAAACAATATGAAAATATTAAACACATAAACACATTACAAGAGAGACACCAATATAACATAGTTCACCTAAGATGGGATATGTATACATAGAAATTATCAATCCTTTTATTATTATACCATCCAACAAAATGAAGGGATATAACCTATAGCAAACACGCTACACTTCCTCTTCACTCTTTCATAGTCCCTCTCACACAATCACATAGATCATTTTGCAATGCTACAATACAATACATAGTCATATTACAATTCTTTCTGTTGGCCCAAGAAAGGGGCATAAGAAAGAACTTCATGCGCGCAGCAAAGGAAAATTCATTGTGCACATGATAGAAGCAAAGGAAGAGAACAAAGGATGAAAAGGGCCCATGAAGGCATAACAGATAAGTGCACAGCAAGGGAAAGGTGAGCGTAGAAGCGTGGAAGAAGAAAACGGTCGAAAAGCCATAGATACGGAATCTAGAACATGGCCGTATAAGACGATGTAATCCTGCAGATATGCATGTATGAGAAGATATTTGTAAGTCAGGCCAATAGGGCCTCATGTTAATTCATGATCACCATAGTTGTAACTAGAGGGGTGGATGATGGTGACGGCTAACAGACTACTGGGATGCAGTTGGCACTGTGTGGCCATGTAAATTAGTATAAATAGGAAGGATGTAATGGTTAGAAGGTTGGTTGGTAGGGTCTGTTGGTCTGTGTGGTTTCCATTGTTTTGTTCAAGTTTAAACAATAGTTGTTATTCAGAAATAATCCATGGAAGGGTATGCCGATTATGTTGTAATGTCATAGAGATCATAAGAGGAGTAGACTTAGGAAGAGTATGGTAGCATTAGAGGGGTTGTTGAGCCATGAATCTGACTGCAGGGGGAGCATACCACTAGGAGTAGGAGTAGAGTAGAAGAGCTAACTAGAGAGAATGAGAACTATAAGTCTAAACTAAAATACATATCTCAAGATCAATCTGCATCTCGAAGACTGCAAGGTGATGTAACCTTTCTCATGCCAGATGAAGAGCACCTTGGTGGTTTTTCCTAGATGGGTTTCCACATTTCTTATGTTTGAATGAATGCATAATGTGGTGAATTCACAAGGAAATTTAGCTTCACATCTCTATCTACCACTACTTTCAGACAAAATCAGCCTTCATCTCCAAATTTCACCACTCCCCACTACCTTTATGTACCTCACAGCTTATTGATTCCTGTCACACCAGTCCCAACCCCTTTATTAAACCCAATTATACCCCAAAGGATGGCCAACATATTCGATCCTATATGCATTTTTATAGTTATACATGACCTCCCCCTGGGATACTTCACCAGAATGAGGAAATTCTATGGAGAAAGAGGGTACTCAATTGAAAAACATCTAGGGTGGTTTTCGAACTGGGTTGACCTGGAAGAGGTATACCACAATGATGTTAAGGTCAAACTATTTTCCCAGACCCTTTTTGGAGAAGTGAAGAAATGGTATAAAATCCTTGCAGATGACTTTATTATGAGTTATCAATCCTTCAAGGATGTTTTGAAAGACAAATGGGTAGATCAAAAGAACCCCAAGTAGTATCTCTTTGATTATCATTCCATGAGGAGTAAGGAGAGCGATTTTGTCCAAGAATTCTCAAACACATTCATGAAAGTGTACAATTCTATCACTGCTCAATTTAAACCTCCTCTAGGTTCCTCCCAGCTCTAGTACAAATAATCTTTTGATGGTGAATTCTCCTTATGGCTAAGTGAAAGAAGATAACCATCCTTGGGGGCTATGATGAAAGACACCATAGAAGTGGAGGTGGACCTAGTCGCTGCAAGAAAGAAGAAAATAGATGACGGGGAATGGAGAAGAGAGGAAGGGGAGCGAAAGGTTGACAAAGAGTTAGAAGGGCCCTCCACCTCAAGTTTGAAAGAGGCCAGAATTGACACCATGTTGTGAACCATGGAAAGAATGATGGAAAGGATCTCAGTAGATGGAAGCCCCTCCCAAGGAAAACCAAGAACAAAAAAATAGGAATCTAAATGCCAGAAGGCCTCAAATTGCCCAAAATAGGCAGAGGAGTCTTCCTGATCCACTGGTTAGACCTCCATTCCAAGATAATTTCATGGACCAGGATGGGGAGAATAAAACTAAGGATTAAATCTGTCAACTGGATACTGAGCCCCTTTCCACCTTCCTCACCAAGGAAGAACATGACAATGCTTTCCTAGAAACAAGAGAGACACTTCCAGGTGATACAAATGACTTTAGAAGAGGGTACCAGCTCGCTGTCTTGGATGCGCAAAGACAAATTAGCCTAAGAAATGGAGATGTCTCGGTCATGAAAAGTAGAGAGGTAGGGAACAAGTCCTCCACTAGAAAGCCTAAAATTGACCCACCTCCCAGAGATAACCTCAAGAATGTTCCAGATCCCAAAGTGAAGGAACAAAGGGAAGCAAATTCTTGGAAATATGACCACGGAGAGGATTCTTTCAACATGGAGGCTGAAATTGTGAAGATTAAAATATATCTACCCCTCACTGAAATATTGAATAGTTCAGAATATCATTCCAAAATTGCCACAGTTTTGCAACCTTCAAGGGAAATCTCCACCATATCAGATAGCCTGAACTTGGAAGATGATAGGCTCACCGTCCTGTTCAGCCTCCATGTAGACGAACCATCCAATGAATAAGTCTCACCCTTCTATGTTAGCATGAACATACACAATGGAATCCTACACAATGCCATGCTCAATTCAGGAGCCTCCCACAACCTAATGCCTAAAAGGATCATGGATCAACTAGGATTGGACGTGACTAGACCCTGCAAGGATCTTTCCTATTTTGATTCTAATAAATTCAAATGCCTAGTTCTCATTAAAGACTTGGTCATATCTCTTACTCAAATCCCTACTAAAACCCTGGTCATGGACGTGGTGGTGGCTGACATTCCCTCGAATTTTGGGATGCTATTATCTAGAATTTGGGTGGCCAAGCTCAAAGGTTCCCTCCAAATGGACATGTTGTATGCCACCATTCCTATTTTTTGGATACAGAGAAGAATTTTCAGAGAGAAAAAATTTTCATATATGGTAACCAATGATGAAAGTACACAAAGCCACCCCATATACTCCCTGGAAACATATATGAGTTCTTCTATTTTCTTTATGGACGAAGATGAAAACGATTCCCATTTCAAGAATGTTTCCTTCATACCTATTGAATAGGATTTAGGAGGGATATGGGACATGGATTTTGATGGGACAGACTGCAGAGGAGGATTAGGGGAAGGGTTATGGATGAGGCCCCCTAGAATATACACTCTGAGGTATTCCTACAAGATTGATTTTTACTGTACAAATAATGAATCAAAATATGAAGTGATGTTATTGGCAATCATAGCTTTGAAGAAACTCAAGGTCATGAGGGTGGTGTTACATGGAGATTCTAATATGGTAATAAAGAAAATGACCAGTGAATATCAGGCCAGGCATCCTTGGATGAGGAGCTACCAAAATTCCACCCAGGACCTCATAGAAGGATTCAAGGAATGCAGCTTCAAACTGATTCCTAGAGTACAGAATTGTGTGGTGGATTCCCTAGCTACCTTGGCATCAACTTTCAATGTCCCCACACATCCTATAGGGAAATATGAAATTAAAGTAAGGAACAAAACTTTTTTCCCTGATAGTGTGAAGACATGGCAAGTGTTCAAATATGATAAACAAATCTACCAGTTCCTCACTCTTGCTAGGGAGCTTGAGGGAGAACCTATCGAAAAAGAAAATAAATTTTAGGAGGAAGTTTCCCCCACTCAAGATCCTTTTGAAAACCAAATGGTGGATCTATAGGAAGTGATTTAGGAAGAGGAGTCCATTGTTGTTGATGACACCAAAGAAGACAATGAGGAAAGGATTTAGGGGTCTGAAGTGTAGGAGGCTAAGGTTCAGAATGGGTATGAGAATAACTTGTGTGACAAAGAAATTGTGCAGCTAAAGGGATATTCCATCCCCAGGGGTATGGTATCTCTAGAGAAGATCTTCGATCTGGATGATGTAGCAAGAGAGCACCAATTGGTCCCAAATTGTGAAGATATGGAGGAGGTGAATATTGGGACAGAAGAGCAGCCTAATATCATAAAAATAGCAAGGACCCTCTCACTTGAATCCAAACAGAGGTATATCGCATTGATGAAAGAATATTCGGATGTGTTTTCCTAGAGTTACAAGGACCTCAAGGCTTGTTACACTAGCATCATCCAGCATACCATACCGATCAAGAAGGATGAGATGTCATTCAGACAAAATCTTAGAAGGATGAATCCCAAGCTATTTCCCCTAGTGGAAAACGAGATCAAGAAATTGTTCGAAGCTAAAATCATTGTAGCCCTTTGATTCTCGCATTGGGTGGCGATTTTGGTTCCTGTTAGAAAAAAGAACAAGGAAATAAGAATTTGTGTTGACTTCAGAAACTTGGATAGAGTTTCCTTGAAGAATCATTACCCTCTTCCCAAAATGGACCATATCTTGCAGAGAGTAGTGGGTTCTTAGAGGATCTCCACGTTGGATGGTTTCTCGGGCTATAAGGAGATTATTGTTCATATAGATAACTAAGAGAAGATGACTTTCACCACTCCTTGGGGCACCTTCATGTATGCTAAAATTATGTATGGCCTGATGAACATGGGAGCAATGTTCCAGTGGTCCATGTACATATCATTCATCGATGAAAAGGATAGAATCCTGGTTATTTATCTGGAGGACATCACTATTTTCTCCAATTTTGATGATGGACATATCTCCCACCTATTGAGAATGTTCAAAAAGTACAGGAAATTTGGCATCTCCCTGAATCCTAAAAATTTATTCTTTTTGTTACGGAGATAAATTCCTATGGCTTGGGGTACCACAATAGACAACTTGACTCCAGAAATCAATCCTTTCCAATATGAAATAGAAATTAAATATCTAACACTAAAGGATCAAACCTTATATTCTAGACGGTTGAAGTAGATCCTTGTTGAGCTTTCCAACTTTATCTTGAATTGATATATTACTTCCTCAACAACAAGTAAACAATACAAGCATACTATATATTGGTGTTAGATCTATTCTAGCATATATAATCAACAATGTATAAGCATTTGAAATAATCCCATGGATAAAATATTCATTCAAACATACATTATTGGATAGGAAAATATATTTCTATTAATATAAAATCAGATATTACAATAGATACAACCTCTGTTGGCACATCTGCGAATCAAAGAAACTGAATCCCCCACTTGGGACTCCACCACCTCAATCCTCCATCTCTCGATAGCAAGCTCACAAGCAAAAGGAAATCTTGGGAAGAACACAAAAGTGCTCCAAGGGACAAAGGGATGCAGACTCAAGAACAAGTTTCGGCAACAATGGACTATAGTTTCTTTGTTCTCAATTCTCTCATATGCCTTCAATCTACCAAAGAGTTCCTTATATATATTTTCAAAGGGGTAATGAAAGGTCGAATCCGAGCGATCTCAAGGCATATGGAAGTCCAGGAGTCAAGTGAGTCGGATCCATGTCAAGGAAAACTCCAAAAGGATTTGGATTTTGTACACATCCCGATGTACGCAGTTTTAGGGGTCAAACCCGCATATATATGCGATTAGGGGTTTAAAAGTCACGTATATGAATTTTCACATGTTTATAGGGATGGTCAAGGAAACATCAAAGGAGAGAAAATGGTCCAAGGGGTCTAAGGAGTCTGCAGAGGGACAGGGGAAGGCCATACAAGTGTGATTCACCTGGAGTGGTAAAATCAGCTATAATAGATGCCCTCTAATGTGTGAGGTCACAGGGGTCATACAATGGCCGAAATAAATTATAAGTCCATCCCAGAATTTGAGTGATGAAGGATCCAAAATGGAAGAGCAACCACCCAATCAACATAGTACAATGATACAACTCTGCATATACTACAAATACATATAGCAATCCCGAATACATAAGAGTATTAATTCTTGCACATTGATCTAGGAACTAAGATTCAATCTCATCAAAGAATTATTAACAATTACTCATGAATTGGAAATTTTCAGGAACCAAATAGGTTTCCTCTCTATATATTATATAAACAATAAAGGATTACAATACCATGCATGAGCCATAGCTTAACTCAATGAATAATTCGAATAACTAAGGGACAATTCGAATTCCCATGCATGAGTCTAGCTTAACTGACTCTTTGCCATGCAAAACCACTTGACAAAAAACCTTAATTGACTCACCAATCCTAACTAAAGTTGGAGTGCAATAAATGAATTAATGCTCCACTGATGTCAATTAAACTTAGGATAGTGTTTTAACTAGGCCAATTTAACTGAAAGAGTGTGTATGATGGTAGATGTCTCCAACACCCCCCCTTAAGCTATACTCAGGAAGAGTTAGAAAACATAGATGCATAAAATGCTAGGGCCCTAGAAACTAAGGCCATAGGTCACCCTGTACAATAAAGCAACTAAAACAATGCTCAAAACAAACTAAGTGAGGAAAAGAGGGAAAACCCAGTGGAAAAAAACCCCCCCTCAAGCTGAACACTGAAAGTAGTCTGGATCACCCTGATGAACTCACCCCCAAAAGTGAACAGAGGTAAGTGAACTTCTTTTCTGAAAAGATATTGGTGAAGATGTCTAGAGGAATCTTCCACTTTGGAAGAATAACAATGCACTCAACTGGATCAGAAATATAAACAGCTGCACGATGAAAACTGGACCCATGTAGAGCAACTGAAATCATCTGAAGAGAGAGCAAAGGTTCTTGAGGATTCGAACCATGTGTGGAACACTCAAGAAACTGATATGTTTCAGCCTTGAACAGCAAACCATGACTGGTAAAATCAGCCCCAAATATTAGGAGCAAGTGTCCATGTGGATGCAGAATGTCTTCCTCTTTACTAGTTCTGTGAGGAGATGATCTTGTGACCAAAGGTAGAGAATCCCTGGGACTCTGGAGAGCGAATGCTTGAGCTCCATAATCTAATATAGCTTCAGAAATATCTAATGATTCACAAAATAAAATATCAGAAACCTCAT
>LPNX010358703.1:179564-221626 GCA_001517045.1 Pseudotsuga menziesii | reverse complement strand
TTCACAATAGATCCAAAACTATGAAATGAAATCAAATCCCCAACAGCAGTTTTGTAGGAGACTTGCGGTACTTGTTTCTTCACACCGTTGATGAGAACAGCCACAAGCAGTACTGAAGGTTTATGAACCTGAAATTTTGAACCAAGAAATATTAGATCAGATCCAAATAAGATCATATCAGATCCAATAAGGTTCATATCAGATCCAAAATTATGGTCAACCAAGACGGTAGATGCACAGTTTTCTTCTTCTTCAAAATTCTGAATTTTGGTGCATGCAATCCTGCAGGATTTTGTTGAAAGATCTAGATCATGGGGAGCGAATGTGTCACTCTTATAATAGGTGAATGTTTGCATGGAAGTGCAGCAGTATTTTTCTTCAATATCAGAGATTCGAATGCCTTCTTCTGTTTCAGCAATATGAGAAGATGAGATATCAGAGATCTCATGAACTTCCGGAGCATCAGGAGAAGGAGTCACTTCATGGAGACTTTCTTCAATTCGAATTGAATGTGTAGAAGATTCTGCTTCATCTTCATCTTGAAAAACTTCATCAGAGAGAGTAGTGGCTGAGACTTTTGAGTGAATAACTCTTGTGGTGCTGGACATGATCTCCAAAGTACTATTATGATCCTCATTGTGCTTGCCAAAGGTTCTGTCCAATATTGTCCAGACTTCCTTTGGGTATTCAACAGAATAAATAAGGTATTACAAGCTATCATCAAGGGCCAGAGCTATTTTTCCATAAGCTCTATCACGGTCATTTAACCATTCATTCTCATTCTCATAAGACTCTTTTCCAATTCCAATAGAAACCTCATAGAGACCTTGTCTCTTCAGAGATGCAATCATCTTCAGCTTCCATTCCGAATAGCTTGTGAATGGGGTGAGAAGAGGGATTGATGAGTCCATTCGAAGTTGTACCTGTTAAGACCTGCAAATCAAAACAAAAGGCATCGTAAGGTCGGATTGAGCTATTGCTCACATTTCATGGAGAAATCTGTCAAAAATCTTGTTTTTGAGAGATTGATCTTCGTCCCACCGTAGGCTCTGATACCATATTAATTCTTACACATTGATCTAGGAACTAAGATTCAATCTCATCAAAGAATTATTAACAATTAATCATGAATTGGAAATTTTCAGGAACCAAATAGGTTTCCTCTCTGTATATTATATAAACAATAAAGGATTACAATACCATGCATGAGCCATAGCTTAGCTCAATGAAGAATTCGAATAACTAAGGGACAATTCGAATTCCCATGCATGAGTCTAGCTTAACTGACTCTTTGCCATGCAATACCACTCAGTTAACCACTTGAAAAAAAAACTTAATTGACTCACCAATCCTAACTGAAGTTGGAGTGCAATAAATGACTTAATCTCAACTGAAGGAGATCAAACACATGTCATAGCAACCAACCATCAAGTGCTAGTACTGCATGACTCCAATAAACCTTGATGAGGTTAACTGAAGCTGAACTGACCATCAGAAGTTGGTGAAGGCGCCTAGTTCACTCCAGTTCATTAAATAATAATAAAATAATCAATAAATAATGATTAAATAATATATTTAATGCATGGAGGCACCTTAACTGACTGTAACTGATTGGTTGAACTGAAAGTAACCCCCAGTTAGCAATTAGGTGCATGAATGTCACTCAGATCACCCCTGGAGTGCTCCAGTTAGCCTCCTTGACTATAGGAAAGGCTAAGTTAGCCTCCTTGACTGTAGGAGGCGTGGGTATGACTGGGATGATGGCAATTAATGCTCCACTGATGTCAATTAAACTTAGGATAGTGGTTTAACTAGGCCAATTTGACTGAAAGAGTGTGTATGATGGTAGATGTCTCCAACAAAGAGTACAATGGCCATGAATAGGCATGATACAAGATATCACTTAAGTGGTCATTGCCACGTACAATATACATAAATCAGAATCTCCATGATGAAGATATACAAAGGACCATGATCTCCATAATGGCTGAAGATATATAATGGATCAATATCTCCTTAATAGCTGGAAATGTTTGGCATATACTGGAATCAAGTCACAAGAGCTGAAATCTCATGAACACTAGCACAATCAAGGAGGTAGCATATAAGAGATGCCACCAATATGGAAGGTCTTCTACACAAACCACTACGAGTACATTTCCTACTATGTGAATAGAGGTGTCGAGGTCAAACATAGTAGTCCATCATCTTATTACCAGTCATTGATGTATACCATTAACAGACGCGAGATCACCCACCGATAATGAAAATGGGAATCAAGGTACTAGAGTGCAAACTAACAAGTGTGAATAAATGTGTTGAGGTGAAACACATGAGAGGATCCATTGATCATGGGAAATTGATGTATTCCCAAAGACTGTCGATGGCGAGAGAACCTACCACTGATGATTGCAAGTCTCAAGGCACTCAAAATGACTCTAGATTCCAATCCTAGAATAAATGATCTGAATTCGATGGGATGAAATCCACTGGAAGGAGGGAATTAAGGAATCCCCCATCATCCAACATGAGGTACTCAGCAAAGCAGTATAATGTGGAAGGACTCGATCATAAGGTGCATGAACCAATAACTATACCGGGAATGGATGACATGCAAAGTCAAGATAACTGAGGAATGGCCGACTCAGGTTTCAAATTCCTTTGAACAAGAGCATAACAACAAATGGTGACTAAATAAAGGTAGCATAGACTCGATATACAAACTGGAACATCTCTGCGACACAGGAGGCATCGACAGAGGCTCCATGGGGACTGGAAGCTTAACCAGTCAGTGGAGATAAACTCATATAAACGAGTATAGCTCCTAAAGTCAAACTATAAACCCAACCAATGAATGTGATATACAGTGCTCTGTTCGAAGGTGACACGACTCGATAGCTGCCAAAGATAACATCTTTCCTTGTCCATCTTTTTGGTATTTTGAATTTTTTTTTTGGACTTTTTCAAATATTTAAAAAGCTTGAAAAGAATAAAATTTCTTTATAGTTACTAACTAGGAGGAGACGAGTGTCATAGGGGAAAACGAACTAGTTCCAAGCAGTGGAACATACCTATGCTCAATGCAAGGACACATGTGTAGGATATCGACACTCGAGGGAAAATCCCCTCCCGGTAAAAAGGGAATCAAGCCACAAAGGATATATAAAATGGCTCTGCATGGCTATACATGAGACAAGATCGGGCTATATGTCTGAAATGCAATGTCAGGGAAGCTAGCATAAAGCTCAATAAGGTACGCAAAGCTCATGACAATGCAATTACAACTTGACATACGGGAGTCCTGAGGGAAATATGCCAGCAAAAGATCAAGAGGAGTATGAGGCTCTTGCAAAATGTCATGGTAGTACTATACAACGGACTCCCACACCCTAAAGGACAAAACATCATCATGGGCACCAAATGCAGATAAGGCGCTAACTAAGGGACCCATGTAAGGTCAAGCTCTACCACTCATACCATGCCACTTCTAAAACAACAAGAAGGTTTCGTGAAATAATAGAGTGGGTTCGTACCTAAGGCTATGATGAAATGGTCATAAGGTCATGCAAAATGCAAACGGTGATGAAACCTAACCTATATTCTAGTTTAGACATGATACCTATGGTCGACACGAATTGGTCAATCCAACGGCTGAAATGACACTAAAAAAGGTCTCCTACATCATGAATTAGGTGAAAAACGGTCCAAAATGATTAGAAATGGTCCAAACTATAGGAAAGGAGGTAAAAAATTTCAAAAATTTCAAAAATTTCTATAAATAATAAAAAAATTCAAAACATGATAAAACATTTGAAATTTTTACCCAATTGAGCTCATATTTTCAATAGCGAATTCCAGGAGATCCAGCCAGCAGAATCCACTACCGTTTCTTCCAGGTACTTACCCATGCTCTTCTCTTCCATTTTGATGCAATTTTTATCAAATTTCATGGTCATTTGAGGTTTCTAAGCCAATTTAAAAAGGGCGCTGTGGCCCACATGGAAATTGAGGGTTTTTCCACATATAGGGCTGGATATACATGGAAAATGCCCTCACAGTCGCATACATACATGGTTGTTTGGAAAACGGTCGCGTATGCAGCCATGCATGAGATTTTTTGAGTATTCTAATGGGAAAACTTGCAATTTTTTGTGCAAGATGGCCCTAGAATGGAGAGAGCATGAACATGGTGATGTAGAGGAGGTAGTAAGGGATGATCTAATGGCTCAACAAGCTCTACGTGCATGTGGGCTCTACAAGTTTTGGTGTCTTGGTGGCTTGAGGGAAAAACCAAGACTATTGCAGATGTTGGTGGATTACTGGGATCCAGACTCTGAGTCCTTCCAGATAGATGGGATGTCCCTCACCATAGAGGTGGAGGACATATAATTTATTACTAGACTTTCTTGATGGGGGGAAGTAGTGAACCTTCGTTCTCATGGTGGGCCTGAAGGTGGCCTGACTATACATGAGTACATTACAGTGTACTACTATTTAGACACGGAGAAGGTGGGGAGTCAAATCCCAACCAACTCTATATAGGTGCTGGGACTAAAGGCCATCCTACTGACATTGGGCAGGATAGCAGGCTTGGCTTCACTCCACCAGGCCTCACAGCCTCTGATGTTCTATGCAGTGGAGTTCCTGAGACCCACGGTATATAACTGGAGCACTACACTACTGAGCAACATGAAACATCAGCTCAGTGAGTGTAATATGGGAAAAGTGTGGAAATTCAGTTTCAGCAGCATATTGAGCATGTTTTTCTTCGAGCGTGTTCCAGGATTGAACCCCAGAGTTGACGTTCCTCTTCATGGGGTTAGAGATTCGGCCCAATGGCGTTGGGTGGATGCGATGCACAGAATGGGGGGAGGTAGGGTGTCCAACCCCTATCCAGCTGATTTCTTTCCATGGTGGTGATGATAGATAGTTTCCATTGATGACTACCCCTATGCAGGGATAGATTTCTAGGGGAACCCGGACATGCCACTACCACCAAGATCGGCATATGGTGACATAGGTAACGAATCTCAATCCTCTCTTTAAATTTTTGAGTTATTTAATTTTTTTGTGTTTTTTTATTATATGGAATCTACCATTTGCATGCAGATGTGGGACCATGGTGGCCTGAAGGCTTCCCTCATCACAGACGAAGGGGGAAGAGGAGATGATATCATGGGTGTGGATGTAGAGTGGATTCTCCAGAGCATTCATACCAACTTTGTGAGGCTGACACATAGAGTTCCCATGGCGCAAGTCGAGGACTTGCTAGAGGCTATGTAGCGCCAGGTGGTGGGTGTACCACAAGCATGGGTGTGATTATTCTTCCAGCTAGCTAGAGCCGTAGTGACCTTCCATGATCACAACCCCACTCCTCCTCCATAGGTTTAGATACCTGGGAGTGACGCATTTTGTATTACCATGTATTATATTTTGGTGGCTCAAGAGCCCCATTTTTGTATCATGACACTATGTATTACCAGATTTTGGATGTATATAAAAACTTTTATGATGATCGGTTTATTTATTTACATGTGTAAAAATTTGTGTTTGTGATGAGTTTATTTTGTATGAAACAAATGCCAATCTAACATGTATTTAGCATATGATTCAGCAAATTGATTATTAATTCTTGGAATATGTATGTATTTTATACTGTCAAATTGTCATTCTAACAATCTCACACGTAAGAATATTCTTAATAACGTCAGATCTCTAACATGGTACAAACCATTAAGTTGTGACACTACTAACTCCGAATCAAGAAGTACCTCAAGATAGAGAATTCCATGTGAAATGGCATCCCATAGAAGCTTAATAATGGCACTATATTCAGCAACATTGTTTGAACGTGGCCACAAACATATGCCCCCTAAAGACAGTACCTGACCCATAGGAGTATAAATCACCCAAGCAGCAAAGGATGATTGTTGAGTGTGACGGATCGCACCATCCGCAAACCCTATGTAGGTGGAAGATTCTATTGACATCTACCAAAAGAAATGGAAACTAATCAGAAACCCGATCACTATACGAAAAAGACCTAATTATGCAAAAAAGTACAATAATATACAATAACCATCCTTGGCTGAAAATCATGCATAGTACTTCTTGAGATAGATCCCATTTAGAGGCTCTACCAAGGTTGTTCCTTCGTAATCCAGTAACTCATAAGCTCCCTTCTCTACAACACATTTGATTATGTAAGGACCATGCCACATGGGGTTAAACTTTCCTACCCCCAAGGGTTCTTTTGGTTGATCCCACAAAAGGACCAAGTCTCCCTCAATAAACCTCCTTGAACAAATAGACTTATCGTATTGGACCTTTACATGACATTTATTTACTTCTAGATCCACAAAGGCATCTCGACACTGCTCATCAAGTTGCTCAAGGTGGACCAAACGCTCCTCCAATGGTGAAGTGTTTGGTAAGAGTTTTATAGCTAGCTTCAAAGAAGGAATCTCACATTCAACCAACAATACCGAATCCACTCCATGTACAAGTTGATATGGAGAAAAACCCGTGGCATTATTAACAATGGTTCTATATGCCCACAAAGCAGGATATAACATAATGTGCCAATTATTCTTACTTTGTGTGATGGTTCGTTGGAGAATGTATTTGAGTGATTTATTCACTACCTCTACCTATCCATTCACTTGAGGGTAGTAAGAAGAGGAATGCTCTTGTTTGTACCCTAACTTTGATGCCAACTATTCCATCATATGATTCTAAAAATGCGAGCCATGGTCAGTGAAAAGCTCTTTCAAAATTCTGAACTGAGTAATAATCTGGTTGAACAGAAAGTGTGTGGTTGTCTCATCATCGGATTTAACTATAGGCATAGCCTTGGCCCATTTCGCGAAGTAATCAACAGCCACTATGATATGATGATTCCCCCCAGTTGAAGTTGAGTTGCAATCCATAAAATCAAGCTCCCACTTAGTGAAGGGACAGGCAGTGATGATGGGATGTAATGGGGTAGGTTTCGAGCACATATTACATGCAAACACCTGGCAAGGGTGGAACCTCTTGACTGCATCTATACAGTACGTAAAGATCGACAACCAGAAATAGCCCACTCTTAATATTTTTTGGGGCTGTAGAAAGCCCAGATAAATGACCACCACATGCCCCTCCATGGCAATCATTCAGCACTACCTCAGCCTCTTCATGAGTTAAACAACGTTGTAAAATGGAATATACCCCACGACAGTAAAAAGTGTTATCCACTATGAGGTAATTCTTAGACACGTGATGTAATCGTCGTCGTTCATCCCATGAGAGGTGAGTAGGGACCATCAATATTTGTAGATATATAATCATATCTCCATACCATGGGTCTAAAGTTGAGATTAAGAAGATGTGCTCATCGATAAAGGTATCTTCACAAACCAACTCCTCGGCCTCGCTTGGGAAATCCGATAAAAGCTCTACAAAAATTAACGATTTATTTGATTTTGCTGAAACAAACCCAAGGTTGAATTCTTGCAGGATGAAAATCCATTTATTATATTTTCCTCCAATCATCCTTCGAGTGAGGATGGATTGAAACGGATTGACATGGGCTACAACCAAGGTCTGGCGAAGGAGAATATAATGTCTCAACCGTTGAATTGCATGTATGGTGGCTAAATTAAGCTTCTCAACATGAGAATAATGAATCTCTGTGTCAATAAGGTTCCAGCTTAGATAGTATATGACATGCTCTTAGAGCTCCTCATCCTCTTGAACCAAAACCATACCAATCGTCTCCATGGACGTAGCCACATAAAGAAGAAAATCATGGCTATAGTCTGGGGGACTAATAGCTGGGGCCAGTGCTAGGGCTCACTTCAGCACATCAAAGGACTCCTGGGCTCACTCATCCCAACAAAAGGTGGTGTCCTTCTTCAAAAGACGCATGAATCCTCTAGTCAAATTGGCAAAATTGACAACAAATCTCCGTAAGAAGTTTGACATGCCTTGCAAACATTGAAGATGACGAATATTTTTCGGGGGAGACAACTGAAGTATTTCCTCAACCTTCAAAGGGTCAACTCTTATACCCTCTTTAGAAACGATGAATCCTAACAAACGACCTGACTTCACACAAAATATGCACTTCTGAGTATTTAACCTAACCAAATAATGGCGGCACCTTTCGAATACCAATCTCAAGTGATAGGAATGATGCATTCTCATATGAGAATGAGCAGCAAGGTCATCCAAAAATACCTCGATAATCGACTTGAAATCGTGGAAGATCAAGGTCATTGCACACTAAAAAGTAGCTCTGGCATTCTTCAGGCCAAAAGGCATTTTTTGATATGCAAAAGTTCCCCAAGGACAAATAAATGCAGTTTTATGTTGGTCCTTAGGTTTAATTTGTATCTATTTATATCTGAAAAATCCATCCATAAAGGAAAAAACCTCACTACCTGCACACTCATCCAAAATCTAATCAAGAAATGGTGTGGGGAAATTGTCCTTAGGATAGGCACGATTCAAATCATGGAAATCAGTACATATACGGATCGCTCCCTGATTCTTATCCATTGGAATGGGGTTTGAAACCCACTCCGTCAAGGGAACGGGATAGATAAAACCAGCTTTCAACAGTTTCTCCATCTCTACCTTAATCACGGGTGCTTTCCTAGGATTCACCGCACACAAGCATTGTCAAAAAGGCTTAGCATTGGGATAAGTCTTAATCTCGTGTTTGATAATACGAGGGTCGATACTTGGCATTTCATTGTAAGACAAAGCAAAGATATCAATAAATTCTTTAAACATCTCGATGTATTCTTGAATCTCAGCATGGGAACATTCTGCCCCAATATAGACATTCTCTATCCTGCCAGGATCATGAGAGATATTGATAGGAATCATTGAAGATATGTTTTCCATGTTTCCATCAGCCATCGGACTAGGAGGGCTTAATGGAACCATAGGACTACCAACTCTCTCACTAAGAACCACCCTAAATTCCTCATGCTCTAAGCGGTTAGGCTCGGGAAGAAAGTAAGATCTATGATGGAGTTCCTCCCATGGTGGCTCAACTCCCAACATGGCCTCAATAATCACTTCATCTGAAGGGAAAAAACTATCAAGGCAGTCGTGTGGATGAGAATACTACACTGCCCATGCCAGTAGCACATAAGGTTCCTCCTCCTCCATCCGTGAAGAGGAAGGACTGGGCTCTACAACACACTTAAGATTAGCTTGATAAGCTAACATAGTTGCAGGCAATGACACGTTCGTCACGATGGGCTTACTCGAAGTACTCGGTGTAGGAAGAATCCAAGGATATTCCATATGACTCGTGTGAAAAGACACCGATCTCATAGATGTTGAAGCCTCACTGGAACTAGACCCTATCATAAGGATCGGTGTAGGACAACTAAAAATTCCCATGACGGATGGATACATGCCTACACCCACACTCCCAGTTGCTGGCTGAGAGTCTTCAATGATCGGGATCGAAGCTCTTGAAGATGTGGTAACTGACGGATTCTTGAATGACATTTGATCAATCGTGGCTATCTTCCCATTAAATGGAAAGCATACAATGTGAAATAGGGAAGAATCTATAGCTTGTATACTGTACATCCAATTCCTACCCAGTAATATATTGTAGTCAAGGGACACATCAACCACCTCTACCTCTATCGCAACAGTCTTCCCTCCCAAACAGACCCTAAGGGAAGGAAGGATCCCATGCAGCCTAAACGATCTCCCAATGAACAAAGTTAACATGGTCACTGATTTAGACAACTAAGGGGAACCTAAACCCTTCCAACACAATAAATACATCACAGAAGCAGTAGCACCTTTTTCAATCATAGTGCGCTTGATGGTCATGTTAAGACATTCTATGTGAATCAAAAGAGACACATAGTAAGGAAAGCAAGGCTGAAGTCCTATAGTTTCAAATTTAATCATGGAGGAAGAATCATTATCATTCACACCAAGGGAAGAAAGCAAAGCCTTCCTTTGCGAAGGACAACTCTAAAGCACTTCCAATGTAGACATCGCACAAGGAGTGTGGCCCAAACCCTCGACAAATGAATAGTTCTAGGCAGCTCGGGCATTAGGATTATGCCTTGAATGCTTAAGGAATCCCTTAGGAATGTGAGGTGCAGCTTCAGGTTTATCCACAGGTTTCTCAATATGCAAAGGATACCCTGGTGGATCAGGTTCCTTTCCTGGGCTGGGTTCTGACGAACCATAGTCCTTCGCACAGGTCACAACTTTCACAGCACGTACCATGTTAATGCAACCATGACCACTACCCTCCGGTGGATCTTGATCACCACCATACTGATCATCGATCCTCGAGTTCATATTTTGATTGTGAGATAAAGGGTTAGTCAGCACAGCTAGGCCCTGTGCCAAGAATCTCGAGGCTTCATCGATACGAGGGCACAAGTAAGTGAGGTGATCGTCCTTACACAACTTGCAAGGGAATTTAACTTTATGTTTAGCTTTCTTGTCCCCCCCATCATTATGGTAATTCTTGTCATTATTACTAGCATTCTCATTCCTATTCCCACCCTTACAATTATTCTTACCCTTACTTTTATTTCATCTAGGCTGCTGGTTACCCTTCTGGTCTGACGATTGTACTGAAAGCACACTTGCCGTTTAGGAGGGTTGAGACAAAGTCGTGGCTTGTCCCGAAGCAGATTGGTTGATTGACAATTGACTAACTTGTTTTCCAACTGAATCCACAGGTTTAGCACTCGCACAACCCACAATGCCATCAGCATGTGGTCCAGGTTTAACTTTGGGGTCAAAACTAGAATGCGGAGCATTGGGAATGATCTCATATAACAAACCAGATTGAGCATAAATCAAATCCAGTTCATGCTCCCTAAAAATGGCTTGTTCCTCATTTTGCGCTTCGAATGTAGAAACATCCTTCACTATATACGACAATAATGACTTAAGGAACCATTCGAGGAGGAATTTCAGTGGTATAAAGGCTTTAATTAACCTCTTTTGTCTATGACACTCTTGGATATGATCAGAGATATGTGTGGGTTTATCCTGTCAAAATGTTGACAAGAGTTCAGTACCAACGTCATAATGCACTGGTAGCTGGAAGTGGTTAAGAAAATTCATTGCTAGGTCATCGAACAAAGCGAATGCCCCCCTAGGTAGCTCTATATACCATTTCACAGTAGGCCCTATAAGGGTGCATTGAAACAACCTTAAATATATTGAGTCTTGGTGTAAATAATTCAAAGAGCACCATAGGTGAAAGGTAATAACATGTTCACTCAGATCCTCTCTCGTTTTGCCCTCTAACTTGGGTATGTCCGAGGGAAGCTTAGTAGGGACAGCCGACCAAGCTGGGTCATGAGCTACAGGATCATTCATTAATTTCGACAAGTCAGGAAGATTCAATGTTGTGAGAAAAGGGAGCCTAGGATGATGAGGTCGATGGACCGCTCCCTAATAGTTTTGATTCACATAGGTCTGATTACCACCATGGCCTTGGCGACAGTGCCCTCCTCCTGCTTGACCCATATAGGGTGGCATGGAAGCACCATAGTGTGGTGTACCTTGACTATTCGGAGCTACAAACCCATAATTTGGAGAGTAAGTATGTTTTTGATACCCATCCCCATAAGGTGAAGAACCCTGTCCATACTGCGTCCCATAATAAGGTCCACAAGTCATCGCATACGATGTCCCATGAGACACTCTGTAAGTAGGAATATACGCTCCGGAAGTAGGAATATATGTTCTGGAAGTAGGAATATACACTCCAAAAGTAGTAACATGACCTCAAGAATTATGAACATAACCTCCCGAAGCAACGGGAGGTACGTGAACTTGAGACACAACTGGTCTAGTAACCGTAGTACGTACATGACTCGTAGCAGTGTTTCGACCCAAAGGACCATGTGAATGAGGTGAAGGGTTAACATTCGAAGAACTAGGGACAAAGGACGAAGGGACTTGAGTAATTATGTACATGTTATTCCCTATAGTCACTCGTCTCAGATCTGGTATCCTAATAGGATCACTAACCGTAGACCTAGGAGGAATATGTGATGTACCTTCCACTACCGGGATGGAAGGTGCAATGTGACTAGTGCTCCCAAACCTCTTCGCATGGTAAGTAACGAGAGTGCCCCCAGGCATAGTGCTAGGCTCAAACTCAGATTCGACCTGAAATGCCAAATCATGTGTGGGAAAACCAGACATACCATAACTACCATAACTAGTGCTCGCAGGGTCAAAATGACTCTCATCATCCTCCAACATTCCATACCGGCGATGTGTCAATGGGGAATCAACCCTAGAGTATGTAGGTCTATCATGAAATGTTCCTATCTCAAAAATCATAGGACCTAACTCAGTCAAGTCGGGTGAAGGATCATAGTTAGGAGTAAACTCCCCATCTTTCACATGAATGGGAGAAGGTGGTCCAGGAATACCTTCAACTTGGTCTCCCATGGTGTGTGAATCAATGTGTGAAGTAGTCCACCTAGACTGTCTATTTCTCTCTCCCAAAGGAGGAGGAGATGTAGAAGGCAGAATCCCTTCTAAACGATGAGAACGGCGAGGAGTTGCACCTGAATCCATAATGAATCAAAAAATATAAAAGACTCTCTATCTATGCAAACCCTAGGAAAGCTAACATGCACAGAGCAATCACCAATAAAATATAAATCCAAATACAAGAAATCAAGGGTAGGATAAGTGATCTCCTGAATGAAGCAAGTATGTCTAGCCTAGGATAGGCTTGAGACTCCCATACACAACAAGCGGAGGTATGTAACAAATTATTGTGGCCCTCAGCTTCAACTTGTAAAGCGACTGTGCTGTCCAACCCCAACCTAGCCAGGACACCCACAGAATAACCCCTACAAAGTACCCCCTTGATATCCTAGGTAAGGCCACTAAGGTCACCTCGATATAATCAATGCTCAGGCGAACAGTCACAGGCGGGATTAACCGTATGAGCAGGGTAGAAAAAAATGAAACTCTCAAAAGAGCCCTCAGATACGAATACAATCCTGGAAATATCTCCGATGCTACTCAGTTATGACTAGGGGTCATCCCAATCAATAACCGCTCACACTGCCTTGTACTTAACTCCTTTTTGAGAGGAGGATCCTGAGAAACACTAGTTATACCAAGGAATTTCACACACTCACCTAGACAGACACATACATGTTGTTGTTTAGTGGTCTTGGATAATTTACTCACAATGAACTATTCCAAGAACCTAAAACCTAACCGTGTTGGTGAACCCTATCAAATAAAATAGTGTAGTTCATTTTAATTAAACGTTTATTTTAATTGGATTTATTACTCAAAAGAGGGATATGGCCATGCAACTAATGGTGTTATGACACAACATGAAGTAAAATGCACACCTAACAATCAATGCAAATGCATTGTGTCCATGAAAATAGGGTATTCTACTACGTGAAATGCACAATTTTTCTCAAATGATAAATGCAAGCTTTCCTATATGAAATCTTGACTAATACTCCAAAGCAAGTCTAGTGCAAGTACTATGCAAAATGCAAAATGCAATGCATGATGATAAGCAAATATTTTGGATTTTTTGAAATAAAATGAGATATAAAAAGAAAAAGAATGATTCTGCAATCCCTAGACTCTGCAAGCAAAATCAAGCAGCACTCAAGAAAAGCACTAAGGTAAAACAAGTCTAATGCACTAATCCCAAAACAAAAAATCAAAAATGCAATGACAAGAACATTCTTAAAAAAAAGAAATTTACCCTAAAAAAATGTCTCTGGTCAGAAACAGAGGTGTATACAGACTCTGGCAGTATCAAAGGAGACTCAGCAACCATCAAAATTAACCCAACAACCATTCAAATTCCTCTAAAAGTAAAAACTAAGGGCATACACGACCGTTCGCAGTAAACCCACGTGTGTACGCAGAAATAGCAGTGAAACCCGCGTATATACACAACTGTGAGTTCAAAACTCGCATTCAGGAAGAAAGGTGCATAAAAATAAAGGAAAACAGACAAGCTGAGACAAACTTCACACCAATTAGAAACTACCAGGAAAACATGCCCCCAGACCCGACATAGAAACAAGAGAAAAAGAGCAATTCAAAGTCATTGAATGCCGATAAAAAAACCCCAAAGGAAAACTACTAGGAACTCCCCAGCGGAGTCACCAATTTTGTTATGGAGAGAAATTCCTATGGCTTGGGGTACCACAATAGACAACTTGACTCTAGAAATCAATCCTTTCCAATATGCAATAGAAATTAAATATCTAACACTAAAGGATCAGACCTCGTACCTTATTCCGGATGGTTGAATTAGATCCCTGTTGAGCTTTCCAACTTCAACTTGAATTGATAGATTACTTCCTCAACAAAAAGTAAACAATACAAGAATACTATATATATTGGTGTTATATCTGTTCTAGCATATATAATAAACAATGTATAAGAATTTTAAATCATCTCATGGATAAAATATTCATTCAAACATACATTATTGGACAGGAAACGATATTTCTATTAATATAAATAAGAGATTACAATAGATACAACCTCTATCGGCACGTCTGCGAATCAGAGAAACTGAATCCCCCACTTGGGAGTCAACCACCTCAATCCTCCATCTCTCAATAGCAAGCTCACAAGAAAAAGGCAAGCTTGGGAAGAACACAAAAATGCTCCAAGGGACAAAGGGATGCAAACTCAAGCACAAGTTTTGGCAACAATGGACTATAGTTTCTTTGCTCTCAATTCTCTCATATGCCTTCAATGTACCAAATAGTTCCTTATATAGCTTTTCAAAGGGGTAATGAAAGGTCGAATCCGAGTGATATGAAGGCATATGGAAGGCCAAGAGTCAAGTGAGTCGGATCCATGTCAAGGAAAACTCCAAAAGGATTTGGATTTTGTACACATCCCGACATGGGGGCGTCACCTAGGGACCAATATGATATCACGTCTGTTCATATTAGGGTGGTTAAAAATTAAAAATTAAAGGTCAATATATTGGTGGTATATTAGGGATAATAAGGATTTTTTTTAACTATATAAATATCCAATATGTTTGGGGTTATTTTATTCCAAATTTCTACTCGGGCCCTTCACCACCAGTGCTCCACCATAAGCTTGCGTGCACCCTGCGTATGCTGCTGAGTTTCTCTGGTGCATAGCAGTGTTATAGATCCATTGCATATCATTTTTATTATTTCACACCACTAGTTATCTCCCTCACACTATCTTTGTTGCTGCTGCTCAATGGTCACAGGTTCCACCCCAGCCGCCTCCATCATTTCTTTTGTTCTTTTCCTCTGCAATTTCTGTGTTCTGAGTGGTATTTATATGAGATTATAAGGCTGGTTTTTGTTGATCATAATTTTCAATAGTGTGGCTATGGAGAAGTAGGTGAGTTTAGATTACTTGGTTTACAGAACAATGATTCTCAGCCCTGTTCAAATCTGCATGGATTCCACCGATTAGCCACAGGTATATACATGTACATGTTAGAATGATTGTTTATCTAGTTTTTGCTTGTAGTTTTGTTCATGATTTTGTCTGCATGGGTATTTCTCGCAGTGTCTTTGCTGCTGCTGCTCAATGGTCACAGGTTCCACCCGAGCCGCCTCCATCATTTCTTTTGTTCTTTTCCTCTGCAATTTCTGTGTTCTGAGTGGTCTTTATATGAGATTATAAGTCTAGTATTTTTTTATCATAATTTGCAGTAGTGTGTCTATGGAGAAGTAGATGAGTTTAGAGTACATGGTTTACAGAACAATGATGCTCAGCCCTGTTCAAATCTGCATGGATTCCACTCATTGGCCACATGTATATACACATACATGTCAGAATGATTGTTTATCGGGTTTTTTCTTGTAGTTTTGTTCATGATTTTGTCTGTGTGGGGCTTCCTCGCACTGTCTTTGCTACTGCTGCTCAATGGTCATGGGTTCCACCCTAGCCGGAGTTAGGAAAGAGGATTTAGGCCAAGTGGTGAAGACCTACTTTCATGTTCACATCCATTGCTTGAGACAAGGCTAAAACCTCAGCCTGAACAAGCCCTAGATGCGAGTCCACCAACACCAAGTTCTGCTACTACAACAACTATATTTTATCACAACCTCGTCATTTTTGCAAGACCTGCAGAAGGTACTGGACTAAAGGAGGAACTCTAAGGACTGTACCTATTGGTGGGGGTTGCAGAAAGAATAAGAGGGCCAAGAGAACTCTAGCTGCATAAAATCCCGTCTTCAACACACAAAATGACCTTAATCCTACTACTAATTCAAGCTCTGATTTCAATATTCCTGCACATAGTACTGCTGGGTCCACTGAAGCTAGTCTAGAATTTTCCAGAATCCAACAAGCTGCAAGGAATGGGGGTTGGTCTGTTCTACCCAACAGCAACAACTCTGATTTTTTGGGCCTCTCCTGTGGCAGCAGTGGGAAATCCTCTTTTGGTCCCCATAGTAGCCTAAATAGTATTAACTACTACCACTGGATAGACCTGAAGGTGTTGAGCTTCAATGTTGTTGGTACAATAGAATAAAGGGGCAATGCATGTACAAGTAATTATACATTGAAATTTTTCTTTTGGTTTCCTAGTGCTTTATTTGTGGTTTCTGCAATGAAGTGACATTAGCATTTGGTTTTGTCTAAAAATGACTATTGTGTGATTCTTTTTATCTTAGAACAAGGACAGACAGCCGTGGAAACTGGGTAGCCTACCACTTGGGCTGATCACCTTTTGCAACATTAATTATGCACTAGATAATTCTTGGCATGTTCTAGGACTTGGTTATAATCCTAGTGTTAGTCGGATAGATATTGCAAAGGCATCACTAATACATTACAATGGAAACATGAAACCATGGATTGAAATTGGAATTGCAAAATACAAACAATATTTGACCAAGTATGTGAAATATGACCATATATTCTTGCAGTAGTACAATCTTGGTGAGTAGGTACATATGACAGTTTACTGTACATATTCTATTGGAACCCTGAGTACTCCCTATCATTTCTATCCATAATATTTGCGACAATCATAATTGGAGTGGTTGAGCATAGGTATCATTCTTTTGTTTCCATTGGTCGAAGACTTAGCAGGGTAGATCGAATAGTCTGAAAAAATCACTGAAGTAATAATTTCCACTACACCACATTTGAAGAAATGAGTATATATGGTTGTGGCATGCTATTGCACAACACTATAACCTATATAGCAAACCAACGAACCCATAAATGATTTATTAGTGTTGTAATTTACCAACAATATGTACTCTTTAGGATAACCACCACAACCATACCGGATACAAAGAGAGTGTGTCTTGTATAAAAATATCAATCATAAGTTCATAAAAATTATTATACAGTATTTCACCTATAGAAATTTATACATGCATTGCAATATTGGTGTCTTCTCAATGCACTTATTAGATTGAAATAAAAATATTTGTTCAATTTTAGACAATTCCTAAGGTTATAACATTTGCTTTTTCTTAAGTTCCATTAATTACCACTGGAATCCTTAGTTGGAACATGTCTTGAAACTCCACTTTCAATCCAGCATTGTAGTCCAATAATATTTTTTTTTACAAAGACTCTGCTACTATGTTGAGTTTCAGTGGCATAAATTAAGAGTTGTTGTTAGAGACCCTCCCCCCTTCCCACCACCCTAGGCTTGCTTTCAATTGAAAATAATAATAATCATACATAAAAAAAGTATTTTTTTCTCAACGTATCTCTTGGTGTATCTAGTTATATTTATTGAAATAACACCAAGTGCCCCTCTTCTTGATAACTGGTTCTTCCAATATTCTTTGTTTTATATGCATGAATAGAAATTTAGGGTTCTTATTAATTGTTATGATTTGTGATGCACATTATAAATAAGGCACTTCCATGTCTTGAAGAGTGTTTGCATTCAATTCTAACCATATACCCCATGTGTTAAAGAGAGGAAGTGTTTTGAAATTGTTTTACTCACTTCTTTTCATCCAATTTTTTAAGTTGTCACCCACAATCAATCCATTCTTCTATTAGCCTCATGGGTTGGAAGGAGGAAAGGGAAAACTAGGTTCCTCAAGTAGAGACTATCTTTAATAGTCTTATTACTACCGAGGGATGTAATGGGTGGACCAAATATTTAAGGTAGAAGGCTTTCTTAATTCCTATGACATGGAGTATTGGGGATTTAATGCACATTCTAAAGCAACATATTATTGGCAATTTCTTCTATAATGCAATTAGCACCTCTTTCTGTATTACCTTGGCTTGGGTAAAAATTAAAAGAAAGATTCGACTGATAACAGTGCCCTCATTATGAAGATGGATCTCAAGGATTATGCAGTAAAATTAAGGCCTATGGAAACACTAAGTATATCAATTTGAGTTTGAAGGTTGGCCATTGGATTACATCATGTAGAACTTTTTTCTATTTGATCAATAGATGAGAAAGATTGGTTATGAGGGTAGAACTAGTCAAGTGTTGATATGTGTCCCAAACAAGTTGACAATAAAGAAAGAAAATATGGGTGTCTACACTGATAGAGTATTTGGTGTCACATTTCTTGAGTAAATGTAGAACTTATAGTCATGCCATGCTTTTTCTTTTCTGCACTTGACCAAATTAACTTTTAGTATGACCATTCTCTTCAACATTACAAAAAGGAAACAAAAGCCAAGTGGAGGATTTGTGACAAATTTCTTTAGTGAATGTATAACTTTTTGCTATTTGATCAATAGATGAGAGAGATTCTTTAAGAGAGTAGAACTAGTCAAATTTTTATGTGTCCCAGACAAGTTGGAAATGTCAGATGCCCTGTTCAATTGGATTATATTTCATATGTAAAAAGGCCAAATTAATTTTCTTCATTCAATGAACATCTCTGAATATATCTTCTACAAAGAAAATTTTACATCTCAAGACATCCTATTGCAATATGTAGTAAATGTTTTGTGAACAGTAGGAGGTACGTTCGAATATGTTCCAACAAATGGGAAATGCCATTTTTTCTTGTTCATTTTGACTATATTTTCTTCTGTAAAATCCCAAATGAATTTTTCTCATTCAGTAGATATGAAACCATCTTCTACTATACAAAGCAGTGTATAAATGATTTATGAACAGAAGTGCCAGATATCCTATGCATGTCCACATTTCTTTAGTGAATGTAGAACTTTTCACTATTTGATCAACAAAAGAGAATGATTGTTTACGAGGGTAGAACTAGTAAGGTGCTGATATGTGTCCCAAACAAGTTGGAAGCCCTGTTCAATTGGATTATATTTCATCTATAAAAGCCCAAATAAATTTTCTTCATTCAGTGAACATTTCAGAATATATTTTCCAATAAGAAAATTTTACATGTCAAGACATCCTATTGCATTATGCAGTAAATGTTTTGTGAACAGTTGGAGGTAGGTTTTGATGTGTTCCAAACAAATGGGAAATGCCATATTTCCTTGTTCATTTTGACTATATTTTCTTCTGTAAAATTCCAAATGAATTTTCCTCATCCATTGAATATGAAACCATATTCTACAATACAAAGCAGTGTATAAACTATTTATGAACAGAAGTAACATATATCCTATGCATGTCTCATGTTCGATTGGATTATATTTCCTCCCTATAAAAACCCAAATGTATTTTCTTCATTTGAAGAATACGAAATTATCTTTTACAAGCAAATGTTTGTTTTATGGTAAAATACATCTCCTCACAGTGTGTAGTGAATGATTTTATGTTTTGTTCATGATTTTGTCTGCGTGGGGCTTATTTTCAATTATATGCAGTGTTTGTGTTGGGTTTTTTCAAATATGTATCATACCTATTGTGCATTTTGGAATAGTTTTGAATCTGGAAAGATAGAAATTTTGTAAATTTATGCATCATGGCTGTTTTGGAATAGTTTTGAGTCTGGAAAGATTGGAATTTTGTAAGTATATGTATCATAGCTGATCATGATTGTAACTTGTTCTATTGATTTTGAGTACATGTACTAAGATTTGAGAGTAGGTTCTAGCAGAAAATTTGTAGAGTGCTGGTTTCAGCAGAAAAATTGAAGAGTGCTAAGGATTTTGGTTGAGAGCAGATTTTGATTTTGGAGAAAATAGTTTGACAGTAAAATTTGATGTGTGATTGTGTGTTGTTTAACTGAACGTATTATTTATCTGATCTTACATTAATTGGGTTTCTGATCTTAGGTTTTAAGGAAGTGTTGTTTAAGTTGGTAAGTGGTTTTGCAACATTATTTGAAAAGATATTTTAGGGTTTTATTGAGTCTTGTAAAGGGTAACTGGTTTTTTGGTTTCCAGTTAGATTTGTTTAAACATTGTGCTGATTTTTGTTCTATGATATGTTTTTCTTGTGTCTTCTAGCTCATAGATATTTGATGTTAGTGATGTTGTTAAATATGAGCCCATTTGATAATCCTTCTGGGGTTTGGTTTTGTTCTCCAGGGCATGATGCGGGAAAGAGGGTTTAGGCCAAGTGGTGAAGACCTACTTTCATGTTCACATCCGATTGGTCTGTTGCACTGTTTACTGTGTATTTGTATTTCCTCAGGTTAACAAATTTCTATATTGTTGGGCTTGTGGAAAAATGAATCATGTAGCTGGGATTGAATTGATTTGTGTGCACATTTTTCATGTAGTTAAATCTCTTTTTTTGTTTATATCTATCTCAAATTTGAGTCAGCTGATATGGAATATGGCTTCACAAACATACCATTCTTGAATCAGGAAAATCCATGTTTGTCAATTTGGAACATAGTCATATAACAAATTTTGGATATATTTTTCTAATTATGTGTCATGGTTGAGGTTTATAACCATAAATGAATTTAAATTGGGACACACAAATAGCCATAGGTTGGAGTTTAGCTTGTGAGACTGGAACATTGCATAAACGTTTGTCTAAATTTGAGTGATTGCAGAATACTAGAATGAAAAGCATTGGAGTTATTTTGCAAAGCCTATGTTCACCATTATTTTTCCTTCTTAATCTGAATTTGATGCATAAAACTTAGGTGGTTGGGAGCCAATTAGATTTTTGAACTCTTGCCTATTTAGATTTCTTGCATCATCACAATGATCTTGAATAAATTTAAAGTAGATGTACATCAGTTATTTTTAACTCCTATAAAAATATTATATATTGGTACCTCTAAGCAGAACGGGTGTGTGTTTCTGAGACTTCCATTTTTTGAATTATGATAACTCATACAACTTATCTCCTTTAGGTTTAAGTAACTTGGAATATTAGCCTGAAATAAAATTGATTGGGTCTATAGCATATACTGTTTTCAAAACTTCTCTTTCTCTCATCTACACTTTTATACTATATAGTCTTTGTGCCATCACTGAAATTCCTTGTGGTCATCATGATTAGATTCCCGTGCTAGAAAATAATCTAGTTGTCTCGTGAGTGACAGTAATTAGAAAAGTTCTTTTTAAAGCTCCTTCATTCCGTGGGAGAACCAATCTAACTGCAGATAGATAATATTAAATGTTTGATTGGTGAAATGATTTTTTCCACAGAATATAGGTTAGATTGTGTTTGGTAGGCTCCAATGTTGGCATTGATGATACTATTTGATCCGAAGTACTTGAAGGAAATAGTAAGTAGCTTCTTTTGGCATCCCATTACAGACATTTGTGTTTTTCAGCCTTAAAGGATGTCACAAGTTGATCGACATGGGATGCATGTATTCTCTTTATATCACTATGTCTATTATCCTAAGCTAATTAAATAATAAATACCCTCGGTAGTACCTTGCTTTGTTTATTGAATCTATTTTTAATGTCAATAGTACCTTGCTTTGTTTATTGAATCTTATCTTATCGTATCTAATACATTGGAAGACCCAGGAAACTATGCTCCATTTTTTAGGCCTCATAAATGTCTAGCTAAACTTTGGCAATTGTTTTCGCTTCATGTCCATGGAATTATCACAGGAAGGTAATAATATATGTTGGATAGGTCTAATGATTTTACTGTCAAAAAATAAGGTTAAATTCCTTTCCAATGGCTGTCAGTTTGGCATTTTAAAAACCACTAGTTTTGGAGTCTGGACTACTTAGAAAAATGCTATACTGAATGCCATTGTTTTCCATACCTTTCAAAATGAATAGTTCCAGACATTGAAAGGATATCCTATGGAAAAATTCACCAACTCTAGAGTCACCTTGGTTTACGTGTTGCATTTTAGATCTATCATGCATCCTACAGATACAGGGAGTTGCTTTGCAATTTTTAGAGCTTATAAATTCCCATTAGATTTTAGCACTCCTAGTGATTCCTCATTCCCATAGAGTTCTTTCTTTATGATTTTTAGCCTAATAGGTGTACACTTTATACAAAGGAAGACTTGATTTCCATAGAGATATTGGTTTATGTTGAGGAAACTGAACCTTCTTTAGATTAGTTGTAAATGTGCACCAGAGGGATTGGTAATTCCCAGAGGTAGCTTGATTTGTTTTTGATAGAACTTAACGTACCCTCAAAGATGCCTAGCTTGTTGAATCTGCTTATTATTTATGATTTTTTTCACTAGATCCAGCGGGAATTAGGTTTTATAGTTGTTTTTAGATGCAATAATACTTTTGTAAGGATGTTTAGGCTCAGACCTTTTGTGGATGTTATACTATGAGTAAACCATGATTTGTTGAAGAGATTGTTGTCTCGTCCTTACAGTTGTTATTAACTATTAGGTTTTATATTTGTTTTTAGATGCATTAATGCTTTTGTAAGGATGTTTAGGCTCAGACATTTTATGGATATTTGAACATTATTTTATCATGTATTTATATGTTATACTGTGAGTAAACCATGATTTGCTGAAGAGATTGTTGTATTGTCCTTACAGTTGTTATTAAGTATTGATCCTATTGAAATCCAGTATTGGTTATGGTATCTCATGACCTTCTATGATTGTAGGTATATTTTAATGACCATGATATATTCATTGTTATATGCTACATTGGTTATTCACCTTTTGTGTAAGCCAGAGAATAAAGTCCTGAAATCCATCTTTGTCCACTATGGCAGTCAGCTAGTTGTATAGTGGAGAGATGGTGGTACCTCAGAAGTAAATTAAGGTGCAGTTGTATAGATTTTTTGCATCCATGGCTGTTGGATTTTCTTCTTCAGGAATGTTTGTGGGTTGAATTCATTTTGAATAAGAACTGAATACTAATGATTGAATTTTGTACAAAAGGGAATGTCGTAGCTATGGGGTTTGTGTAACAAAAATGTGCTCTACTCTGGAGGAGATCTCCAAGTCCTAACAATGGAGGAAGCTGTATATTCCTCATCATGAGCTATTTTGTAAGTGCTCATAATTTTGGGATGAAAACATGGTGAGAACAGGTCTAAACAGAAACCCACATTTAATAAACGTTTGCATGATTGAAATGGACTTGACTTTTTTGGAAAACACATGATTGAATTTCTATACTAAGAAAGTACTCTTTGAAACAGGAAGACCGATTCTCATCTTTGCTCTCTAGGTTCTTCATTTGGCAGAAATGATGATGTGGTGATAGGAGCATAGAAATTATCTATTCCTCACCATATTACCTGTAGTCTGCTACAGGAGCTATTGGAGCTACATGCAACTACATTTAAATGAAATTAAATAGTAAAATGGTAGTACTGCAGTACTATGATTGACGGTCTGTTACACAAAACAAGTCATGCCTCATAATAGATAGTCAATTTTATTTTAATATGAAGATTTTTTTCTATGGTATCGATCATTCCTCATGGCCAGAGTGGAAGAAGAGTGTAGTGGGACTTCCATGATATGCTGAAATTCCATCCCAATTGAAGGAGAAGGCTCCAAAACCCAAACCCTTGTATCTTGGACCAATTTGATTAGCTGTGATATTATGTGGCCATATCCAACAAACCCATGAGAAAAATGTCAGAATTGTGAATATGTATCTAGGGAGTGTGTAGTATAAAAAGCTAGCCATTTCAAATATAGCAAAGAATTGCATTCGTGACAGTCTCTTCCTAGAATGGTCTTTTTCATGAAGAGCCTTGATTCACATTCAAATAAGTACTCGTACCATTAAAAATGAAGCAGAAAGCATATGTAAGAATGTTCTAATACCTATGCCTTGCTCACTAATGTTCTAATACCTATGCCTTTCTCGGTAAATTACATGAAAAAATGTATATCAATCCAAGGTACATGCATTGCATGGTTTTCTAACCTTTCAAGTTTTGTTGAATCTCAGGTAGCTGTGGTAATTCCCTCGGTTATTAACATGTTTTTTACAGTTTGAGTGGTGTATATTCCTATGTCTCATTGTAAGTCAATTTATTTGCTTAGATAAAGAAACTATTATTATAACTATATAGACATTTGAGCTTCAAACATGATCCCCACAGAGAATAATTGAACACGTTCAAATTTTATCGATGCTTTCAGTCAGGTGATAAAATGGTAAGGATGTCAATTTTGGAAGCCTGAGTTTGGATTTTAAAGTTATCAGCCTATATTTACTTAAAACAGTGGAGAATTCCATGTGAACACAATGCAATACCATATTGGAACTTGAAAATCTATCAATTTCAACAAGGTTTCCTACTTGATTTGGCCTCTACGTGAGTAGTGTTTTGGTGTATCCCATGGATGTTTTGACTGCAGAACCGAAAATATAGCTTCAATAATACTTTGAACAGATTGGATTTAGGAAAGGTTATTTTATTCTGAATAACCTTCTCGCTTAAAAAAGTATTAAGTGGGCAAAGGAAACTAGGAAAAAATTTCTTCCTCAAAATAAAATTTGACATGGGTTATAACATGATTGAATGAGACTTCATTTTTAATATTCTTTAGTGGCTAGGATTGGGAAACTTCTTCACTCGAGTAGTTTGAACCCTGTTCTCACATGCCTCAACCAGAGTGTATGTTAAGGATAGAATTTTCCAAGGAATACCTCTTCAAATATCTCTTTCCCACTCCACACTTTATGCCCCTAATCTCCATAACTCCAAAAGGATGCCCCTTAGCTCCATAATTATATGTCGTTGCAGCAAATGCCTTCGATTATCTTCTAGGGGTAGGTAACTATTTAGTGACCAGGGCAGATCCAAGATATCCCTAGTACCTGCTGGTGGTGGGAAACTGTTTAGTGACCACTTCACAGATGATTCAACTCTCACTTCAGAACTTAACAAAAATTCAGTTGAGGGTACCATTTAGTGCCTAGATATTTTCCAAGATGTAGTACCTAGACTTTGTTTTCCAAATCCATAGAGTAGTGATCACTGATAAGTGAAAAAATAGAGACAAAGGAATTTTTTTTGGTCCCTTCCATAGGAAGATGGTCATCTTGGATTTATCGACGTTAAACCCCAAGGAGAAATTATGGAAATTAAATGGGTTGGAAGAGCCACGATTGTCGACGCCCCTTAACAAATTCTCCTCGACCATCACAATCAAACTGCTTCTCATATTTGCGACAAATAAGGCATTTGGTATTTATCTAGTATGGTTGGATTCTTTGATATATGACTGTTATTGAAATCCTTGTACAATACTTATAATGGAAACATGATTATTTAAGTGACTGGTTCTTAAGTTAGTGGATGTCAAACCATAACAAGTGAATAAGGATCTTATCTCTATATACTTAATCATTTGTCCCAGTGTTTCAAAGTTCTTTTAAGAATCTCTAGTCTATCAGGAAGAGCTGACCCTTGGACATTTGATGAACTAGGAGGGATACTTTTGTAGGAGCATCCCTCAAATGGACTCTAAGACAATTTTGACCATCCTCTCGTAGAATAGCATAAGGAAATGAGACATATATTTGTCTATGTGATAGAAGAGGAGAGGATAGGAGATATAGATTTGTGTGATAGAAGAAGAGAGGAGATAGAGATTTGTGTGAGAGGAAATAAAAGATAAGGCTAAACCATGCATGAAGATTTAGAATGTCAATTTTAATTTAAGTAAACAAAGTATTTAAAATGAGGATGACAAATTTTGTCATCCTCTTGAAGCAAAGCATAAGGAAAGGAGATAGAGATTTGTCTATGTGACATAAGAGGAAATCAAAGACAAGGAAAACTATATATGGAGATTCAAATGGTAATTTTAATTTAAAAAAAGAAAGGAAGTGTATTTAGTGTGATAAATATGGACTTTATTTTGAAAAAAGATGGTTAAAATTTGTGTTTAACAAATTGGAATCTTTTTTCCAAAGAAAAAATGTTTCTTAATATTCATTTGGAATAAAAAAATATATATACAAACTACCAATTCTTCCTAAGCAGACAATTACTTTAAAAAAAAACTTTTAGAACAAACTGCTTTAGACTTACTTGTCTAAGAACTTAACCCCAAAATTGAAACTTAAACAAACATAAATTATGTTTCTCTCCATAAGGGTCGGGGCATTATATCTAAAATCAGAGAGGAGTACTTCGATCGGATGATGCTTACATTCTCAGTTTTCGCATCACCTAAGGTGTCTAACACAGTTGTAGAGCTAATTGCCCTTGGTTGAACTTCTCTTAGCAACATTGCCCATGATCTTTCTTAAGGCCACTACTATTTTTCTTTGCTGGGGTCAATATACTAGCTAGAAATATAAAGGGGTATAAAAAATGTAAATGTAAAAATGGATACATGCAATATATAGTGAAAATAGTTTTTTTTTTAAATTGGGAAGGCAAATTCAGAGGGGGTTAAAAAAACGATTTTTGGAGGTATTTTCCAATATTTTTTGAAAATAGGGGTATTGTTTCATATGCCACAAATGAACGTTCTATGGCATGGTTTCACTAAGTGAAGACCCCGTGCATCCCGATGTACGCGGTTTTAGGGGTCAAACCCATATATATACGCGATTAGGGGTTTAAAAGTCACGTATATGAATTTTCACATGTTTATAGGGATGGTCAAGGAAACATCAAAGGACAAAAAATGGTCCAAGGGGTCTAAGGAGTCTGCAGAGGGACAGGGGAAGGCCATACAAGTGTGATTCACCTGGAGTGGTAAAATCAACTATAACACTTTTCTATGATGGAAGGAAAGATACTTAGGAATATAATCTCTCAGAAAGGTGTCAGGATAGATCCCAAGAGGGTCTAGGATATTAGAAAAAATGAGCTCCCTCGAAACAAGGTAGAGGTTCAATAGTTCCTAGGAAGGGTAAATTTCCTTAGATGATTTATTGTTCCATTTGTTGAAATAGTCAAATGCATAACAAACATACTATGAAAACACCAAGAGATCAGGTAGATGCCCGAAGCCAGGAAATCATTTGAGGGAATAAAGAAGGCCATATCTGAGGCACCTATCCTCGCAAGCCCATATTTCTCCAAATATTTTCTCATCTTCTCATTTTCCTCCAAGCACAAAGTAGCAGGAGTGCTACTACAAAAGAACCATGAACGATATGGGCATCCCATCGTCTTCTACAACAATACTTTAAGGGATTCCCCCTTGAAGTATAACATCCTAGACAAGAAATCATATGCTCTGGTGTAGGATCTAAATTATTTTAGAGTATACATCCTACATTCCCATATTATATCCCACGTTCCCACCAGCGTTGTGAAAGCCATCCTGACTCAACCAGATCTAAAGGGACGAAGGGGAAAATGGATTGTAATTTTTCTCAAGTACGATCTAGAAATCTAACCCACAAAGTTGGTAAAAGGCTAGGGGTTAGAAAAAAATATGTCCTAGTCCAACTGCAATTGTCTCATCCTGCATATGATCGCTGATTTTTTAGCTAAAGAGCAGGAGCCTCAGAGACAGTCGAGCCCCCCGATAGGTGAGTATTTTCTATCGTCACCATGGTACGATGATGTCATTTTTGTCCTGCAACATTTGCAGGATCCGGAGGATATGGATAAAACCAAATCCAAATTCCTCAAATATACATCAAAAAGGTTATGCATCCTAAACGAGAAGTTGTATTAGAAAGATCCCGTGGGAATTTTGTTGAATTACGTGGATGAGCACGAGGCTAAGAAACTTATTGAGGAGTTCCACGTAGGGTAATGTACTGGAGGGCATCACTACTGGAAAAAAATAGTAAACAAAATCATGAGGGAGAGATTCTATTGGCCTAAGATATTCTCTGACACCCATAAAAAAGTAGTGGCCTTCCATAAATGTCATATTTTTGAAGGGAGAAGAAAGTTGGTATAATTTCCCTTAAAGCCTATATAGGTCAAAGCCCCTTTCTAGCAAAGGGGACTAGATTTTATCAGGGAGATCAATCCTCATTCTTCAGGGCTGCATAGATGGATCCTGACCACCACTGATTACTTCACAAAATGGATCGAGGCCATCCCCACAAGGCAAGCCATCGAAACAGTAATCATGCAATTTTTGGAGGAGCATATCTTGTCTAGGTTTGGTGTTCCGAGGAAAATAATTATTGATAATGATCTGACTTTTAAGTCAAAGAAAATGATCACCTTCTGTTTTAAATATCAAATAAAGCTGGGGAATTCCACCACCTAGTACCCCCAAGGGGATGGAATGGAGGAATCCTCAAATAAGAGCCTCATGCGGATCATAAAGAAGCTGCTGCAAGAAAATAAGAAGGCTTGGCACACTAAATTGATCCATGCCTTCTGGGCTGACAGAATTAGCATAAATAAATATATAGGAACCTCACCATTCTAGCTAGTCTATGTCTCAGAAGTAACTTGTCCTAACTCTCTAAGCTTACCAGTGATGAGATTGTTGCAAGAAGAGGACACTGAAACTCACCCCACCCAGAGGAGGATGTATCAATTAGTTGAGCTACAGTAGCAAAGGGAGCAGATATTTGACAGGAAACAACTTTTCCAAGACAAGATGAAAGAAATTTTTGATAGAAGAACCAAGATCGACGATTTCCAGATAGGTGATGTGGTGTTACAGGGGGATGCACCCCACAAGGAGAAAGGAAAAAATGGAAAATTTGATCACCTATGGAAAGTCCTATACAATATTTCCACCTTCAGGGGAAAGAATGCTTATGTTTTGGAAGAAATGGAAGGTGGATTGGTATCTGGAACTTCGGTTAATGGAAGGCTCCTCAAACATAACCTTTTGTCAAAGAATTTGGTCCCATTGCCATTATATATACCATTTCCTTTTGTTTTAAGACATAATGCATGTCTGGATGGATCTCTGACAACATTTAAATCCCGAGGTGAAGGCAGTACTATCTTCAAGAGACGCCATCATTTAAGTTTGTTTTCCAGGTAAATTACAGGGAGCTGCAGGAGAGCCGGGGTGACCCAATGGATAGGACATGTGGCCTACGTGGTTCTTTTCTACCTTGTAGGGAGGATAACATCCCCGAGTTGGAGTCGTTGTTAGCACCTAGCTCACACAAGTGCTAATATTTTGAAGGGAGTCAGCATATGGGATCGGCCTCATCCCAAGCCAGAAGGACAACCAATGAATAGGAAAAATGAAAGAACAAAGCCTGAAAAAATGCGACTAGACCCCATAGACCCTGAAAATCAATGACCTAAGCACCTAGATAAGGCAGGTAGAAGGCAAGAAAATGTTTTCCAAAAGGGAAGGTGCATGGCCCATTTAATTATGAAGGGTTTTGAAATTTGTACCTTCCTTCAAAAGCTGACGGCCATGATCTGCCAATGCTAGTGATCTACTATGGGAGCATTATTTTCAGCAACAACATGCATGGTGGTTAACTGGATGGTGTCAAAACCCCAAATTTTTCGAAAAATTTAAAATTT
Source organism: Pseudotsuga menziesii (assembly GCA_001517045.1). Taxonomy (NCBI): domain Eukaryota; kingdom Viridiplantae; phylum Streptophyta; class Pinopsida; order Pinales; family Pinaceae; genus Pseudotsuga; species Pseudotsuga menziesii. The sequence continues at coordinate 191,898 of LPNX010358703.1, read as the reverse complement.
TTAAATGCATATAATTTTCATAATTACAGTAAACTAATTATTAAATTAGTTATATGTTACCAAATTCATTATCTGAATTATCTGTTGGTTATGTTTAACGATAGAATAGTTCTTTTCAGTTTACTGACTTGTTTCTCTTTGTGACCACAAGGTGGGACTGTCATGCAAATCTGGGCTTACTTAGCTTTCGAGCTAATGCAGAAAGTTTTCCTGTTCTTACAGACTCCAGGTAAGAAGTTCGGGTGCTACTCTCCAAAATTATAAAGTATTTAATTACAAGTTCGTCGCAAAATAAAATCTCAGTAAGAAAAAAAAAGCTAAACAATTTCCAAGGCTTATGGAGGTAATCTCATTAAACTGTCTTTCTTTCTATTAGCTGTAAATTTATAGTTCTTAATTATTACTGAACTATTTTATTTCTATCAGAGTCATCAAGTGTAAAAATGCCTTGCCTATTTCTTTACAAGCAGAGTAAGAATGGTAGAGTTTAAAATCAATGGTTTAATTTCAATTGAGCATGATACATTTGCATCATGATAGTTTTATAGCCAAACTTTTATGTTGATGGATCTCAAGTCAAAGAGATTTGTGGCTTAATCTTTGTCGTGTTACAATTTTTTGGTTAAGACATTTATTTAAGCAATACATTCACCACACAAATGTTATTATTTTCTTTTGTATCTTATTACCAAACTTTACTAGTTTAACAATAAAACATAAACAAGGCCTTTGGGGTTAATATTAACAATAGGATAGTTGTCATAACTTGATCCTATAAATCTTCTTTATATCAACTAATAGTATACTTATAAAACAATGTTACAAACTTTATGTAACTATCTAATAAAATAATAATTGCTTGTGAGTAAGTTCATTATTAAGAGAATAAACATTACTTCTCTCTTTTTATAGTATACTTTACAAGACTCTTAATAATTTTGTGATTATAATGTTTGATGGAAAACATTGCGTAGCATAGAAAAAGGGGTATGGAAAGGGCCATGCCATGATGAACAAAGGTTTAAACTTGTTTTAAATTATAATAATTCTAATACATATCCATGTTTGAATTAATGAACGGGTCATGGTAAAGACCGTGCCCATGAAAGGTTTATAGTATAACTTATCTTATAACCTTTGATTTCATACAACCCAAGCTTGTGGAAATGCTATGTCATAATTTATTACTCTTGCTATATTATATGCTTTTAATTACCCATATAAAGGTCTACTAGAATCACATTCACTAACCTAACTTCTAGAACTCTCTTATTATATTATAAGGGTATTAAGGGTATAATCTTTTGATCTACGGATCATTAAGTGATAAGATGATACATTATAAAGTACTAGGTCAAAGTGTTGACCACACTTATGATAAACCTAAGGATGAATATTGGTGCACGTTGTGTGGTCGATGGTATACCATAATGTAAATTATTAGGTCATAAGTCCTCCACGCTATTGATAAACTTGTAATAGTTTAAATCGTAATGATTTTTATTTCTCATGCAACGTAATGTAGGTTGACTTGGGAGAAAAGACTATAGTGGAACCTTCGTAATCAGCATGAATGATTGTATCATCGCCTCTGGAGATTTCTCGTCGAGAAAATTGGAAAATACCCAGTGCATGTAAAATAATTTATCTAGAGACGTGGAATCACCATGGCCAAGCATCTTAAGGTTATAAGGCAACCTCAAACCCTAGCTGGGCATTCTCCCCGTCACCTTCGGGCCCTCTGGCCGCTCTGCTATCGTGCTTCTTATCTGCACTTGTCCCTTGCCTTCGAGGTCAATAGTCCCTTTGCTTGCTGCATTTCTTCGAAGCTCATCCTAAATGCGTGTTGTTCTCCTCGAAGCTCCTCCTGAATGCTTGACAGAGGAGTGCTGTCACAAAAACAGGTTGTCTCTTGGGTTTTGGTTTGTGATAATTCCCTAGGGTTTACTCTGTCACAGTTCCATTCTGAATCTTTCTATTGCAAAGGAACTTTCTCCCTCCTTGGCCCGGTGCTGAGAGTAGTGGCCTTGCCTTCATAGTTATTGGGCGTAGGGTTTCACCGTGGAATGGTTCCTTTTTGTTTTGCTGGGATAAACAATGAAAAACTATGTGTAAATTGATTACTTTGTTAGCTGCTTCCATGCTCAGTTGATGTTGGTCATTTAGGGTGACAACAAACTCTTTCTCCCTTGCTGCAGATAAGGGTTTCCTTCTTCCTCACGCTGGTGGTTGTCCTTCTGGTTGTGGGTGGTCGTGCTTCTGTAAATTTCTAGGTAAGCATCCTTTTAATTCGAAAATCACTATTATTACAGTTTATTTTAATACACAATTATATCCTTTGTAAACAAGTTTAACATTCTCATTCTCTTGGTTTGCAGGTATCGATTTGTCTCCCTCTGTAGTTCATGTGAGGTTGCGGCTGCAGATGCTGGTTAACGGTAAGCCTGGTTTAACCATGGCATTTTCCTCCTTGTTGGTCCCTTGGGGATAGTCGAGGGTTGGTCTTCGTGGCCTGTAACCCTTGCAGTTTCGGCTGAACCTGTTACTTGGTTTGTTGTTTTTAGAGCATGATAAGACCCTTGCGTTAAGCGAGGTTCTCCCGCTCCGGCCGTGACTGAAAAAGTTGATTTTTATTATGGTTACTGTGTAAGACGTATAATGAACATAAGGTTTTTTATGCCATCCTCTTTTTTACTTGTAGAAGCTTAGGGATTTGAAAAGTCTTCAGACTCTTTGTTTATCTTTGCTGTACATTTTGATGTTAATAGGGTTCGACCCTAACTCGAAATTATATAAAATTATTTACAGTTATCTCTATAAATGAATATATTTTATTTACAGTACAGTGCTGAATTTTTATTTGTTTTTACTTGCGTTATTATTTAAGCTCGGCGTAATGAGCATATCTAGTCTGATACTTAGATTTCGGTAATTTAATATTTTTAAATTACACTCTGTAATTTTAAATTATCAAATGCTAGGTTTTATGTATATTGTTTATTTATTGATTTACTTAATTATTAAAAGAATTATAAAGTTGTGATATAGTTATACCCTTCGGAAAAGAAGGTCTTCATGTTTTCAATTAAGTTTTTATGTAACTGTTAGTTACAATTGAGTACAGAATTTATATTTTAATTCGGGTTTACATTAATGAGTTAATAACATTACTTGTAATTACATAATAGTACTATTCCTATAAAGTATATGATAGGAAGATATAATATTGTTGATTATAAAAAGATGTTATATTACCTGTAAGTACTATTGCTCCTATTGTTATTTATACTTAATTCAACTTGTAAGTGCATCGAGACATAGTATTTTGTTCTTTGTTTATTTATAAACATAAAATATGATAGTCTGTTGTTATTGTTTTCTTATACTTACAGTACTAAATACTTTATAGAAGTATTCTCTGTATTCTATCTTATCTTGTTTATATTACCAGTTAATAAAAATTAAAGAACTAACTATGTCCTGCACTCCTAACATCTTAAAAAGTATAGGTTGGCAGTTGTATATTTTTGTTTATACTTAGCTAGATAGAACAAAAATAAATAATAACTTTCAATACTATCCATAATTAAATTCTGAAATCAACTAGATTATCTGTAGAAGTAAAATCAAGATTCTAGCTATTCTTCTTGCAATTTGATTATTATACATGCAAAAGTTAATTAGCCTAAACTGGAAAGAAGTAAAATGTAAAGTTGTAAAGAATTTTTATTTAGCTTAACCCTACTCTAGGTTAACTATTATATTATTTTCTTGAATTCAAATATGCCTTAAGATTTTTTGAAAGTAAATACTGTATTAGGAACAGTTTTATCTACCCACACATATTATTCAGTAAATAATATAGCTTCATGCTTTACTTCTAATAAACTGACAGTCTCAGTCCAGTTTTATCACTACTCATAAAACAAAGGTTATTTCTTCTGATTAACAAAATAAAAGAAAATAATTTATAACTCCATTAACATTCAATTCTGTATTTTCATCATACTATCTTTATCTATAATTTCACCTACTTGTGCTAGAGTACGGTATGGATCACTCCAGATGAGGAAAAACACAGGTAGGGTTTTATTTCTCATTAAAAGATTCTGTTACTAAACAAACTAAAAACAATTTCATTACTAAACCATCTAAATCTTTATAGCATAAGCTACAAACATGACATCCAATCATACACAGATATTAAAAACAAAGATTATTAGATGGCAGAACCTATTCTTGAGCTTGGACGACAACAGCAATGGGAGGCCGTTCCTCCCTACCAACTCCTAGAGAGCACTTAAACAACGACTCCTTAGGACCCCCGAGCTTGCTCTAGTCTCCCTGGATGGAACTAGGTGCAGCAATAATCAAGTACCAGTCTACCAGTCTTCAGACCCAATACAAATATTGAGCTTATTAGTAAGTTCTCTCAACTAGCAAGCTATATCAGACCAAGTTACTGCAGAATATCTCTCAAAACACTTTCCTTACAGTTTTCCCTTTTCCCCAATGAATTCCTTGAAGAGCATTCCTCCTGAATGATTCTTCTCCTGGAAAATATCTGAGCAACCTCAGCTCTCTTCATTGGGTACTTTTAAAAGATTGCCTTGGTCTTTTTGGGTTAGTTGTCATTTATTGAGCCACCTACTCTGATCCCACTTTCTTGGGGGATCATGACCCCAAATGTAGGGAAGTTGCCACCTGCAACATAGGAAGTGTTTGAGGATGATGCCACTTGTCTTTTGCTCTCCACCTAGTTCCTTCCACCAGTTTGACCAGTAACACTCTTATTAATAGCTCTCCCATGCTGTTGTCTCCACTTTTTATTTATTAATAATAAAATCTTCAGAATTACATTCCACTTCTTTTGAATCTGCTGAGTCATCAGTTCCTAATTAGAATTAAATTTAACATAATGTCTTAGGAAATCAAATTAAAACAATTAACATTATTTTACAAAATTGGGGTATGTGACAGATGGAGTGTTACGAAGGGGTATTAGGGCCCACGCAAATGGATGGTCAATATTTGATGCTGCACTTAATTCGTGGTGCCAAAATGTTTCGCTTGGCAAAAGTGCATGGTGGTTAACGAAGGAGGCTAGCGTGACCCATTTTAGGGTCCCGCATCTCCCAATAGCTGATATTTGATATGATCCAGCTCAATTGTGTTGGGAAGATTCATCAGTGAAAGGTGGAGGGAGGTTAACTCAGGTGATGAGCATGAAATCACTTAAAGGGCCACAATGGGAAACGATAGATATCCATGTAGATGAGATCTACAGTTAGAAACAATTTCATGTGATGCAAGGTGGTTGAAGGAAAGAGATCTGCACGAAGGAGACACTCAGTTGCAGTATGGGCATGATTCAATAAAGTGGGTAACTCATTAAAAATTGAAATAGTTAAAAAGAGCTGGGCTTCGCCATTAGAGCAAGCAAGCGTGTGTCTCTCCTTCTGCATTTTTGTTTTGGGGTCGTCCTAGCTACTGCACTGTGAGGCCGATTTCAGGAAAAGAATCATGGAAATAATTCCACCTCAAGAAATCATTGGTATTTGAAATGATGATCTGGGATTTGATTCCCAATTTTTGTAATAGAATTGGGCTCTGTTTCAAGGTTGGTCTCGAGAGCCATGATATTATAATTAAGACCTCAATTGATGAGGCAAGGGTTGGAATTTTCATTTAGAAATCATTTAGCTCTCATTTTATCTCTGTAACTCTCTTGAAAGTATTAATGAGAAATATTCTCTCGCGTTTCTAAGATTCATCACAGTGGTTGAATTCATTCTATCTTTCTTGTTCATCACTTTCATTTTTGTGTATTTCTGCTAATGCACTCTAGATTAGTATACAAGGAATTCACTCTCAGCTAAGCACTCCTTATATCAAATGATACATTTATTATTGTGTTCTGGTAAATGGTTTGGATTTATTCTCCTATGCTCCACTGTAAATACCAGCCTTTGTTGTTCATTCTACTAAAGGTGGTATAAGAGATTCATCCACAGATAAGTGCCTCTTCCTTCACTGGGATTTTTATATCCTTCTTCCTTCACCACACTTTCAAGATATTTGACTATCATTGTGATGTTTACTTTTCCTCAAATTATAAAGGAAATTCCCTTTCTCATTTTTGCTGTAATACCCTTCATTGATTCAGGATTTGACTACATTTCCCAATGATTTTCTTGTATGTCCTGTTCTACCATTTTCTAAAACTATCAACACCTTGTTACCTATAGAAATCTAGCCTTCTATGAGTTATCCAAAGTTTTATGCATATGTGTTTCTTTCCTCTGTGACAAGAGAGAGCCCTCTATGGCCTTATTTGCTAGAATATGGTCTAAAGTTGGTTCAAATGGTTACCCCTGTGACTTCCTGCAGCAGCCACTTGAATATTACATGTTTCTAACACCTTCCATTAAAGATTTCGCACTAGATGCATAGGAAAAATTACCAAAGGGTGGAATACTGCAAAAGAATATCACAATGAAATTAAGGGGCCAAGACGATCTTTGGAAAGTGGGATTGAAGGGTCAACTATAGACTAAGAAAAAATAGAACTCAAAGGAAAAAATCAAGGAATTGTTTCCTCGTCTCCTTCAAATATTAAACTTATGGGAACTAAAATCCACATAAAATGCGGAGGGATTATCTGAAATGGATCTACATATGTACCATGTGAATTTAATGATTTTAAAGGTGCGGGCTATTAATTTTTTTGACATATTAGATATGGTGATTGATAAGTTTTGATCATCAACTTTTCACACATTTTGGGGGCCTTAAATAATTTTTGGGGGCTTGGTGTTGAATAAGGGTCTCTATATAATTGCCTCTTCCAAGGTGGGAATTGATGTTATTCGCATTAATATATTTCCAATGAAGTGAAATAATTCATACAAATTATTAAGAAAAATAGATATTACACAATGGCACACACACAATACACATAGATTTGTCATGGAATCCCTTAACAATAAAAGCCAACAAAACTTAGACCTACGCCTCTATCTTTCTCATCGTGTTCCTTGACCATTAATAATACAATAAATAAGTATTATACAACATCCAAAAACCTAATACGTTAACCCAAATCATATTACATGCTATAATACCTTAACCAGAATAAAATTACCTATTTCCATAAAGAAAAAAATAGCCCAAATTGGTTTTTCCACCTTCGGTTTGTAATGACAAAGGACAATAGCCCCTTTATGTTTTTCAATTTGTAGAGTAGGGAGGATTTTCAAACATGCCCCCTCCCTATAACACCCCTTAATTTAGTACCACGTGCAACACACAATGCATATGACAATGCACTATAATGTTCTAATCGCATGTGCCGCATGCAAAGAATATAACACATTCCCAACAAAAAAAGGGTTTATTCTTTTTGCTAGCCATTAACTATTACATAATATGAGCATGAGTATGGAGGAGATGTTGATAAACAAGAGAGACATAGGTATATTGTAGAGAACTATATAAGGACATAGTGTGTATGAGCTTCATAGTAAGCTTGGAAAGTTTTGTAATATACATAATATAAGAAGACGACTTGCATGGTCTTTCAATGAATGTGTTTTTCCTGTATAATTTTTTAGGGTAAATGTTTGTGTTCCATTATGTGTGTGTTTTCTATTTTATTCAATTTCATATGGCGTAGTAGTTAAATAATTTGAATGGTGGTTTAATCTTTAAAAACAGAAAATAGTATGTCACAATAGAGTATAGACTCATTTTCATCCTTGTAAGTTTAGATTCATTTTCAGAGCCAATCATTAGAATATCAAGTTACTTTATAGATCAGTGAACCTCCATTTCCCATAGGACCACCCATAACCAATGGTTCCACACACATACATGTAATGAATAAGAAGTTGAGTCAATTTTCTTGGATCAACAAATTATGGAAGATGATGTACAATTGTAACAATCTAATAAAAAACTCCCCACCTTCTTAAAGAATTATTTTCCTCCTTTTCCTCTTCTTTAGTCCCATGTTTTATTTTGTACCACATTAACCCCAACCTTCCTCACAATATCATGAATTGAAAACCATTGATCATTAACATTATTAATACCCCAATTGAAGTGACACAAAAGAATGTGTGCCTCAAATTCCAAGATATAAAGCACATAGGAAAAAATTGCTACAATGTTGTTCTAATGCTCATAAATGTTCAAAAATGTGTACTTCATAGGTTTGCCAAAATATTAATAATTTATTGTAACTAGGTAATCATTATTGTGAATAACCTAGTAGTCTTCTCTAGTTTGAATGATAAAGAGATAGAGCAAACTTCGTTGATTAACAATAAATTTTATAGTTATTAAGAAATGGGATAGTTGACAACCTACCTCTACATATATGAACTTCATGAATTGAAAAAAGGGTGCCAAGCCAATACAAATATATTTGACCTAGAATCACCTATACACTAGTTGGTCCCCGTCCAACTAATTCTAGAGCACCAACAATGCAAATGAACGTATACTACTATCTTAGATATAAAATGAATTCACGGATCTTACTTTATAAACAATAGATATTTTGGGTATTAAACTATTTTCATAGGTCGATCTAATTTCTTGCAAAATATCATGCATCCTTAAGAACATAGCAATGCTATGATGAATTCATGCTCATAGGGATGTAGTGTGGATGTATTTAAAGACAACGTCATGCACATGGGAATTTGGCATGGAATTAATGGAAAATTTAGGCTAGGGTGATGACATTTACACATAGATAATTCTAATAAATAGTCCGTGATTGCTAATGACAATAACAACCCAATTACCAATGACAATAAAAAACCACATTTACAAATGTAAGTAATAGAAATTTAGCTAATAATAATAGAAATGATGTATAATTATAATTACATCCATGACAAAATGTGGACAAAATTAAACCAAAATTAACAAAATTACACTATTAACCATTTATCTTTATCATAGTTTATAGAGACAACACATTTTCCTGGCCATAATTTTTATAAACATAGTAATTGCTTTTATATATTCTTATTTTAGATGATGAACACCATTTATATATAAAGATTTCACAATGTTTCCTTTTATACTAAAAAAACATAATTTAACGAGATGTATTTTAACAAAATATAAAATTTCAATTTCAATAAATTATAAAAAAATATATAATGTATATTTTAATAAATAGAGATTCCATAATATTTCCATTTACACCGGGAAAAAGCAAGTCAAATATTAATTTATATTTTTCAAAAATAAGGGAGGAGAACGGAAGAGAAAGGAGGAGATGGAACTATGAATTATTCAAAACTAAGGAGAGAAATAACAAAATTGTTAATTGTTATATGATAGAGTGAAATATATATAAAATAAAATATACTTCCATCACTACATGATAACTTGAACACATTATTTTTGGATAATTATAACTCTTCACATTAATTTGGTTTTTTTCATATTTATGAAATCATATGGTGATGTAGGTAATAGAAATGTAGCTAATATTAATAGAAATTATGTATAATAATAATTACACCCATGAAAAAATATGTGGACAAAATTAAACATAAATGAAAAAAATTACATTGTTAACCATTTATCTTTATCATTGTTTATAGAAACAATGCAACACATTTTCTCATGCCATGGTTTTTATAAACATAGTACTTGCTTTTATGTCTTCCTTTTTTTGCCAATGGACACCATTTATATAGAGAGATTCCATAATGTTTCCTTTTGCACCCGGGAAAAGCACAATTTCACACGATGTATTTAACAAAATATATAATCTATATTTCAATAAATTATAGAGATTTCACAATGTTTCCTTTTGCATAGTGAATAGTAAACTTCATCACACATGAAAAAATTTAGTTTTTCATAGGGAAATTCGAATTCAAGAAATAACAACAACAATTTAGTCTCAATTTTTCTCTGATTTATAAAGACCAAGGAAGAAAATTGAAGCCTTGAGATACGGGCCTTTCAAAATATTGGAGAAGATAGGAAACAATTCCTATGAACTCAATATTCCACCTTATATGTCTATTTTCTCATTAGTGAATGTAAATAACTTGAAACTTTACATGCCATCCATGCTCATTGAGGATTAAGAGGGCCAAGTATTACCTTCCATTAAATATTTGGTGCTAGATGCAAAGTAAAAATTACCAAAGGGTGGAATACTGCAAAAGAAGATCATAATGAAATCACAGGGCCAAGAGGATATTTGGCAAGTGGGATTGAAAGTTCAACTATATACTAAGGAAAAGCAAAACTCAAATGAGAAACTCAATGAATTTTTTCCTCATCTCCTTCAAATCTCAAACTTATGGGAACTAAAATCCTCATAAAACAAGGAGGGATTATCCAAAATGGATCTACATACATACCATGTGAATTTAATGATGTTACAAATGGGGGATATTATTTTTTTGGACATATTAGATATGGTGAATGGTAAATTTTGATCATCAATGTTTCACACATTTTGGGGGACTTAAAAATTTTTGGGGGGCTTAGTGTTGAATAAGGGTTGCTATATACTTGCCTCTTCCAAGGTGAGAATTGTTCTTCTCCTTAATATATTTACAATGAAGTGAAATAATGCATAAAAATGCTTAAGCAAAATAGATATTACACAATGTCACACACACAATACACATAGATTTGTCATGGAACCCCTTAACAGAAAAAACCAACAAAACTTAGACCTGCACCTCTATCTTTCTCATTGTGTTTATTGACCATTAATAATACGATAAATAAGTATTATACAACATACAAAGACCTAATCAATTAACCCAAATCATACTACACCCCATAATACCGCAACCAGAATTAAATTACACATCTTCAAAAAGAAAAAAATAACCCAAAATTTTTGTTGCACCTTAGGCTTGTAACGATAAGGGACGATAGCCCCTTTATGTTTTCCTTTTTGTAGAGCAGGGAGGAGGTGTCAAAATGACCCCCCTCCCTATAAAAACCCTTAATTTATCATCATGTGCAACACCCAATGCATATGACAAAGCAATATAATGTTCTAATTGCATGTCCCACATGCTAAGAATATAACACATGCCCAACAAAAAAAGGGTTAATTTTTTTCACTAGCCATTAACTATTACATAATATGACCATGAGTGTGGAGGAGATGTTAATAAACCGTGAGAGACATAGGTATATTGTAGATAAATATAGAAGGCCATAGTTTCTATGAGCTTCATAGAAACCTCAGAAATTTTTGTAATATGCATAATATAAGAAGACGACATGCCATGTATAAGTTTTTAGGGTAAATGTTTGTGTTCCATTATGTGTGTATTTTCTATTGTATTGAATTTCATATGGTGTAGTAGTTAAATAATTTGAATGGTGGTTTAATATTTAAAAACACAAAAGAGTATGGCACAATAGAGTATAGGCTCATTGTCATCCTTGTAATTTTAGATCTATTTTTGGAGGAAATCATAAGACTATCAAGCTAGTTTTTAGATCAATGAACCTCCATCTCCCATAGGACCACCCATAAATCAATGGTTCCACACACATACATGAAATGAATAAGTTGATTCAATTTTCTTGGATGAACACATTGTGGAAGATGATCTAGAGTTGCAACAATCTAATAAAAAACTCCCCACCTTCTTAAAAGACATGGATGAGGTTGTGGCCTTGAGATAGATTCTTAGGGTGATTATGTGAAGGACCATTCAACTACACCATTATATAATGATAACGTCTAGAAAATGCTTTCCACATATCTTTACAAAACATTGATTTCAACATATCACCTTCATTTTTGCTAGTCATTAATCATTGGTTAATGATGGATTTTTTGATGGGGCATTCTACATGTATTTCCTTGCAAATTATTGATTTTCATATTCATTTTTCCTATAGAAACATATTTTTTGGGTAATATGGGATACAAATTGGTAATTAATGATTTCCATTTTCATTTTCATGTTGTCGATACTTATTATGATTATTTGAAAGAATTTGTGTCCTCCTTTTCTTCTTCTTTAGTCCCATGTTTTATTTGCTACCACGTTAACCCCAACATTCCTCACAATCTCATCAATTGCAAACCATTGATCATTAACATTATTAATACCCTAATTGAAGTGACACAAAATAATGTGTGCCTCAACTTCCAAGATAGAAATCACATAGGGAAAATTTGCTACAATGTTGTGGTAATGGTCATAAATGTTCAAAATTATGTACTTCATAGGAGGAGAGATGAGGTAGAGGAGAAAGAAAAGAAGGTAGGGGGATGAGGAGAGAAGAGGTGGATAAGGTAGAGGGAGTAGTGGGAGGA
>LPNX010358703.1:140722-179325 GCA_001517045.1 Pseudotsuga menziesii | reverse complement strand
CAGAGGAAGAGGAGTGAAGGGGGGAGGAATATAAGGAGGGAGAGAGGAGGAGGGGAGAGGAGAAGGGGAGAGGAGGAGATGGAGGGGAAGGGAGAGGGTGGAGGGAAAGAGTAGGGAGGAAAGGGGGTAGGAGGAGGAGGAGGGAGGGACAAGGAAGAGGAGAGAGGAGGATGAAAAGGAGGGGAGGAGGATAACAAAGGGGGTGGAGTAGAAAGAGGAGGAGGGAAAGGGAGGATGAGAGAGGGGGTGGAGGAGGAGTAGGGAGGTGGCAAAGGAGAAGGAGGAGAAAGGGGGGGAGTAGAGAGGGAGGCAGTGGAGGAAGAGGAGGGAAGGGGGGATGAAGACGAGGAGGGAGAGAGGAGGAGGAGAATAAGGAAAAGTGGAGGAGGAGGGGAAGGGAAAGGGGTGGAGTAAGAAGAGGAGGAGGAGGAGGAGAGAGTCATTTAAGGAGGGGAAGAGTAGGGAGGTGCATGGGGGAGGAGTGGGGAGGAGGAGAAGCTAGGGGGACGAGGAGAGGGGGGATGGAAAATGAGGAGGTAGGGGAAGGACAAGTGGGGAAGGAGAGAGGGAGGGGGAGGTGTTGTTCAGGAATAAACACCTTATAACCCAAACTCTAGGGTTACCAATGTACTCTTAAAACTTACAGACAATCAGCTTCAGAGTACAGAAAGGAAATAGGAAGATAGAATGAACTCACCCGATTAACAACGGTTGATCCAAGCCTTGACTTCTTCTGCTCTGCTTCTCCTTCAAAGCTTTCAGGGATGCATCTCCTTCACCTACAAAGAGCAAATATTCCAAATACAATCTCATACATGTATATATGACAAGTTAGATAAACAATATATAGAGTTCTTAATCATAAATATTCATCAAACCATGATACATGAAAGACATTCAACACGCATTTGGAATAAGGATTCTCTTTATTAACAATAGTGAATGAGATAAGATTACAACCTAATGCTTGAAACAAGGACTCCTCTACAACCAAATGATTCTGAGTTCTGTTGCTCCAAAGAATTCTGAATAGATACCATCAACATAACTTTGCTCTCCAAGTATGATTGATTAATGCCCTACCCAAGGCATTTATTTATACTTTGGGAGGTTGAGGAGGTTGAGATAGTTAAGATAGTTATTGATTAGGGATTAACACATCTCCATTAATCATGATTTATTATTTTTAATGTCAAAGGAACGTGTAGGCGAGTATTGATACTGGCAACCCACGTATGACACGCAAGTTGCTATAAGGGAAACCCTCCTATAGATCTGTACATGGGTTTCCATGACAATAATCATGTACAGTATGCGATATTCTATAGGAAAAGTTGCGTATGTACGTGAGTTTCTTATAGGAAAAGTCACGTACAACAATTGACATATGAAAAGGTAAAAATGGCAAGCTGGATGAATAGTGAATGTATTTCATAACATGCCCATCTATAGTGTTTTAGGCAACCTTCAATCCATAAATGTCCTTTTGTGTTCCAACAAGTGAAGTTTTGGCCCTCGGATGGAGAAGTGCCATTTGGGTTGATAACAGGAGGAGAGAGAGAGGAGAAGGGAGGGGGTGGAGGAAGAGGAGAGGAAGGGAGAGAGATGGAGGAGGAGGAAGATGAGGGAGGAGAAAAGAGTAGCAGGAGGAGAGAGAGAGAGGAGGGGAAGGGAAAAGGTGGTTGAGGAGGAGGGTACAAGTAGGGAGGAGAAGGGCGTAGGAGGAGGAGGAGGAGGGGATGAGTAGGGAGGAGAAGGGGGTAGGAGGAGGAGGAGGCAAGGGAAAAGAGGAGGAGGGGTGGAGGAGGAAGAAGAGAGAAGAGGAGTGAGGGAAGTGGAGGAGGAGGAGGAGAGAGGGGGTGGAGGATGAGGAGGGGGAAGGAGGGGGAGGAGAAGGGAGTGGGGGAGGAAGAGGAGGAGGGATAGAGGAGGAGGAGGAGGAGGGGGAGAGGAGGGATGGTGGAGGAGGAAAAGGAGGAGTGGAAGAGAGAGGGGTGGAGGAGGAGAGAGTAGGGTAAGGAGTGGATGAGTAGGTAGGAACATGGGGGAGGAGTGGGGAGGATGAGGAAGGAAATGGGAGGATGGGTAGAGGAGACAAGGGGTATAGGAGGAGAGACCAAATGATGGTAGGAATATAATCATAATTTCCTTAGGCGCTCACTATATCTTTTCCATCTACATTTTATCTTCTGTGTTTTTATGGCATTTTCGCTTTTTCTTCATTGCCTTGCTTATCTTTGATGCCCTGATTATTTAGAAGATATGGTAATAGGAGCATCATTATTATCATGAATATGAGAGGATGCATCCCCCCTCCTTGTCCTCGACTGCTACAGGTTTGGTCTTAGTGTCATTGTTTCATTACATTCAATAGCAGCAACACTGTTTGCTCTGCTCTGCCATATGAGATGACATTTGATCGCTCTACCATATGACAAGAGATTTGAGCAGAGTCATTGTTTCATTTCATTCAATAGCAGCACCACTGTATTTTCAATTCAATTAACTTGAGATTTCCTTCAATTTCTATGGATAATGTTAAGGAAAACATCACATTAGAGAAAATTTCAACTCAAAATGGGCCTCCTAAAATATTAATAAAATAACATTTATTAATTTTGGAGGAATAAAAGAAAAAAACTACCTTTTTGTTTGTATTTTTGTCATATCTCCCCATGTTTTTACTCAAATTTTGATTAGGAAGTCTTGTTGGATGCGGAATTAAATTCCAAATCCAACGAGTACCCACTCAGCATACTTTTTATGGACTCTACTACCCCAAAAACAAGAAATACTTGAAAAAAATGATGATGATGTCATCATCATGTTTTTTCAGGTATTTCTCATTTTTGGGGTAGTGGGGTCCATCGAAAGTATGTTGAGTGGGTGCTCATTGGATGCTGATTTAATTATGACTCCAACGAGCTCTCCCTATCAAAATTTGAGTAAAAAAATAGGGAGATAGGTCAAAAATACAAACAAAAAAAGTAATTTTTTTATGATACCTATCCCCAAATTTATATTAAAAAGGTGTTTAAGACCTATACGATATTTCAAATTTAAAGCAATTTCACTGGTTAACACATGATGACATGGAATTTGAATTAGAGTTAAAAGACCCATTTTGAGTTGAAATTTCCTCTAATGAGTTAATAAATAGAATGGATAACTCTAATATTCATCACGGTGGTTGCATTTAGTATGTGTTTCATATTCATCGCTATCATTTTTGTGTATTTCTGCTAATGCACTCTAGATTCGTATACAAGGAATTAGCTCTCAGCTAAGTTCTCCTCATATCAGACGCTGCATTCGTTATTGTGTTATGGTAAATGATATGGAATTCATCTCCTATGATCCACTACAGATACTAGACTTTGTTTTTCATTCTACTGAAGGTGGTGCAAGAGATTCATCCATAGATAGGTTCCTCTTGCTTCACTAGTATTTTTCTCTCCTTCTCCCTTCACCACCCTTTCAAGATATTTGACTGTCTGTGCTAATTACTTTGCCTCAAAATATAAAGGAAATTCACTTTCTCAATTTTGTTGTTATACCATTAATTGATTTGAGATTTGACTCCATTACCCAATGATTTTCCTGTATGTCTGTTTTGCCATTTTTTAAAACTATCAACACCTTGTTACCTATAGAAATAAAGAATTCTATGATCTATCCAAAGTTTTATGCATATTTGTTTCTTTCCTTTGTGACAAGAGAGATCCCTCTCTAATCATAATGTCTAGAATACAGTCTAAAGTTGGTTTAAATGGTTACCCCTTGTGACTTCCTGCAGCAGCCACTAGAAAATTACAGGGTGCTAACATCTTGGCACCATTGTCAGAGAGCCTAACTACTATTATCTCCTTGAGATAGATGACACAACTTCAGTTCTATGACCTTGTTGAGTAGTCGGTCCTAGACACATAATTGGTTGCACATGCTCTGGAAAATCCATGAAAACTGTGAAAGCAGCTCACTGAGAAATACTAACAACCAGAAGAACTGATATGAGAAGAAATTCTGATGTAGAGTCCTTCCAAGAAGTTTTCGATCCTGAAAGTTTGATCCAAAGGGAAAACAGGCTGCCGAGGTTAGTTAGGATTTTGTCTTTTCTAGATAATAGTGTTATTTTTGTTGGCAATATATCTAAAAATTGTAATGAGGAGTGTGTTTTATCCTTTCCTAGATCTAAATATGAATCTATCCTCTTTGACCTAACATCTGACACCTCTACATTTGAATTTCCCTGCATTGCTTGGTCACCTTGGACCTCAGAGCCTCTAGGTAGTGTTTTCCTATACCTACTAGATCCCGAGTCACAACTAATCAATCCTTGTCGAATCTCAATTGCACAAGGAAATTTCCCTTCACACCTCCATCTCCCACTACTTCTTGAAAAAAGCGTCCTTCATCTCTGAATTTCGCCACTCCCCACCACCTTTTTATACCTCACAACTTATTGATTCCTATCACACCAGTCCCAACCCCTTTAGTAAACCTAGTTATACCCCAATGATGGCCAACAGATTCACTCCTATAGGCCTTCCTATGGTTCTACACAACCTCCCCCTGGGATACTCCACCATCCTTAGGAAATTCTATGGAGGAAGAGGGTACTCAGCTGAAGAAAATATGGGGTGGTTTTTGAACTGGGTCGACCTGGAAGAGGTAGACCATCATGATGTTAAGGTCATATTATTTTCCCAGATCCTTCTTGGAGATGAGAGGAAATGGTATAAAAACCTCACAGATGACTCTATTCTGAGCTATCAAGCCTTTGAGGATGCTTTCAAAGACAAATGGGCAGAACAAAAGAACCCCAAGCAATATCTATCTCAGTATCATTCCATGAGGAGGAAGGAGAGCGATTTTGTCTATGAATTCTTCGACAGGTTCATGAAAGTGTATAGTTCTATCCCTACTCAATTTAAACCTCCTATAGGTTCAGCCTAGCTCCAGTACACAGAATATTTCGATGATGAACTCTCCTTATGGATAAGTGAAAGAAGATAAACCTCCTTGGTGTCTATCATGAAAGACACCATAGAAGTGGAGGTGAAACTAGTCGCTGCAAGAAAGAAGAAAAGAGATGAAGGGGAATGGAGAAGAGAGGAAAGGGAGTGAAAGGTTGATAAAGAGTTGGAGCATCCCTCCACCTCGAGCTTGCAAGAGGCTATAATTGACACCATGCTGAGAAGCATGGAAAGAATGATGGAAAGGCTCTTAGTAGATGGCAGACCCCCTCCCAGGGAAAACCAAGAATAAAGAAATAAGAATATAAATTCTAGAAGGCCTCAAATTTCCCAGAATAGGAAGGGGAATCCTCCCTATCCACCAGTTAGACCTCCATTCCAAGATAAATTCATGGACCAGGATGGGGATAATCAAACTAAGGATGAAATCCACCAGCTAGATACTGAGCCCCCAGCCACCTTCCTCACCAAGGAAGAACATCACAATGATTTCTTGGAAATAGGAGAGACACTTCGAGGCAAGACAAATGAATTTAGAGTCCTGGATGTGTAGAGACAAATAATCTTGGGAAACAAATATGTACCGATTGTGAAAAATAGAAAGGAAGAGATAAAATCCTCCACTAGCACACCTAAAACTGACCCACATCCCAAAGATAACCTCAAGAATGTTCCGAAGCCTGAAGGTAAGGAAAAAAAGGAAGACAATCCCAATAACTCGGACTAGGAATAGGATTCTTTCAACCTGGAGGATGAAATTGCAAAGATTAAAATATCTGTACCCTCACTGAACTACTAAAGGATTTAGAATATCATTCCAAAATTCCCACAATTTTGCAACCTCCTAGGGAAATCTCTGCCATATCAGATAGCCTGAACTTACAATATGATAGGCTCACCATATTGTTCATCCCCCATGTAGACGAACCCTCGGATGATGAAGTCACCCCCTTCTATGTTATCCCAAACATACACAATGCTGTCCTACACAATTCCATGCTCTATTCAGGAGCCTGCCACAACCTGATGCCTAGAAGGATCATGGATCAACTAGTATTAGATGTAACTAGACCCTACAAGGATATTTTCTCTTTTGATTCTAATAAATTCAAATGTCTAGGTCTCATCAAAGACTTGGTCATCTCTCTTGCTCAAATCCCTGCTAAAACCCTAGTCATGGACTTGGTAGTGGATGACATTCCCTTGAACTTCAGGATGCTATTATCTAGATCTTAGGCGGCCAAGCTCAAAGGCGCCCTCCATATGGACATGTCGTATCCCTCCATTCATGTTTTTCGGATACAAAGAATACTTTTTAGAGAGAAAAAATTGGTATATATGGTGACCAGTGTTGAAAGGATACAAAACCACCCAATATACTTGTTGGACATAGAGATGGGTTCCGCTATTTTCTTTACGGACAGAGATGAAGACAGTTCCCATTTCCAGAATGTTTCCTTCGTACCTACTGAAGAGGATTTAGGTAGGATATGGGATGTGGATTTTGATGGGTCATCCTATAGAGGAGGAGCATGGTCATGGATATGGATGAGACCCCCTAGAATATGCGCTTTGAGGTATTCCTATAAGCTTGATTTTGGCTGTACAAATAATGAATCATAATATGAAGCAATGATATTGGAAATCCTGTCTCTAAGGAAACTCCAGTTCAGGAGGGTTGTGTTATGTGGATATTCTAAACTGGTAATCAAGCAAATTACTGCTAGGAATCCGCAGATGAGGAGCTACCAAAACACCACCCAATACCTCATATAACGATTCAAGGAATGCAGCTTGAAACTGATTCCTATAGTACAGAACTATGTGGCGTATTCCTTGACTACCTTGGCATCATCTTTCAATGTCCCCACACATCCTATAGGGAAATATGAAATTGAAGTAAGGCACAGACTTTCTATCATGGATAATGTGAAGAGTTGGAAAGTGTTAGAATATGATAAACAAATCCACTAGCTCTTCACTCTTGCTGGGGATTTTGAAGGAGTACCTATCAACGAAGAAAACTAATTTTCGGAGGAATTTTCCCCCACTCAAGAGCCTTTGCAAAACCAAACAATCGATCTAAAGGAAGCAATTCGGGAAGAGGAGTCCATTATTGTTGATGACACCAAAGAAGACAATGAGGAAATGGTTTCAGGGTATAAATTTTAGTAGTCTGAGGTTTAGCATGGGTATGAGAATAACCTATGCGGTAAAGAAATTCTACAACTAAAGGGAAATTCCATCCCTAGGGGTCTAGTCTCTCTAGAGAAGCTCTTCAATCCACATGATGTAGCTAGAGAGTCCCAGTTGGTCCCAAACTATGAATATGTGGAGGAGGTGAATATTGGGACAAAAGGGAAGCTTATGATCATCAAAATAGCAAGGAACCTCTCGCCTGAATCCAAGCAAAGGAATATCTCACCGATGAAAGAATATTCATTTGTGTTTTCCTAGAGTTACAAGGACCTCAAGGATTAGGACACCAACATCATCCAGAATAACATAGCAATCAATAAGGATGAGATGTCATTCAAATAGAATCTTAGAAGGATGAATCCCAAGCTGCTTCCCCTGGTGGAAAAGGAGATCAAGAAGTTGTTCGAAGCCAAAATCATTGTATCCCTCCAATTCTCACATTGGGTGGTGAATCTGGTTCCTGTTAGAAAGAAGAACGGGGAAATAAGAATATTGACTTTAGAAACTTGAATAGAGTTTCCTTAAAGGATCATTTCCCTATTCCAAAATGCACCATATATTGCATAGAGTAGTGGGTTCTCAGAGGATCTCCATGTTGGATGGTTTCTCTGGATATAACCAGATTGTGGTTCATCCAGATGACCAGGAGAATACGAATTTCACCACTCCTTGAGGAACCTTCATGTACGCTAAAATTTCATTTGGGATAATGAATGTGGGTGCAACGTTCCAGTGGGACATGGACATATCATTCACCAATGAAAAGGATAAAATCATGGTTATCTATTTGAACAACATCGCTGTTTTGTCCAAGTCTGATGAAGAACATGTCACCTACCTGTTAAGAACGTTCAAAAATTGCAGGAAATTTGGCATCTCCCTGAATCCTAAAAATTTGTTATTTGCTTTGAAGGAAGGAAAGTTGCTTGGGAATATAATCTATCAGGAGGGCATCAAGATAGATCCCAAGAGGGTCAAGGCTATTAGAAAAATCAAGCTCCCTGGGAACAAGGCGGAGGTTCAATCATTACTGGGAAGGTAAATTTCCTTAGAATATTTATTGCTCCATTCATTGAAATAGTCTAGTATATAACTAACATGAAAAAGAGTCGCTATATACTTGCCTCTTCCAAGGTGGGAATTGACGTTCTTCTCATTAATATATTTCCAATGAAGTGAAGTAATGCATACAAATTCTTAAGAAAAATAGATATTACACAATGGCACACACACAATACACATAGGTTTTTCATAGACTCATTGTCATCCTTGTAAGTTTAGATCCATTTTTGGAGCCAATCATTAGAATATCAAGCTAGTTTATAGATCAATGAACCTCCATTTCCCTCAGGACCACCCATAACCAATGGTTCCACACACATTCATGCAATTAATAAGAAGTTGAGTCAATTTTATTGGATGAAAACATTGTGGAAGATGATGTATATTTGCAATAATCTAATAAAAAACTCCCCTCCTCCTTAAAATACATGGAGGAGGTTGAGGCCTTGAGATAGATTCTTAGGGTGCTTATGTGAAGGATCATTCAACTACACCATTATATATTGATAATGTCTACAAAATGCTAGCCACATATCTTTACAAAACATTGATTTCAACATATCGCCTTCATTTTGGCTAGTCATTAATCATTGGTTAATGATGGATTTTGTGACAGGGTGTTCTACATGTATTTTCTTGCAAATTATTGATTTCCATCTTCATTTTTCCTATAGATTTTTTTTTTTTTNTAATCATTGGTTAATGATGGATTTTGTGACAGGGTGTTCTACATGTATTTTCTTGCAAATTATTGATTTCCATCTTCATTTTTCCTATAGATTTTTTTTTTTTGGTAATATGGGATAGAAATTGGGAATTAATGATTTCCATTTTCATTTTCATGTTGTCCATACTTATTATGATTATTTAAAAGAATTATTGTCGTCCTTTTATTCTTCTTCAGTCCCATGTTTTATTTGCTACCAAATTAACCCCAACATTCCTCACAATCTCCTCAATTGCAAACCATTGATCATTAACATTATTAATACCCCAATTGAAGTGACACAAATGAATGTGTGCCTCAACTTCCAAGATAGAAAGCACATAGGGAAAAATTGCTACAATGTTGTGCTAATGCTCATAAATGTTCAAAATTGTGTACTTCATAGGTTTTCCAAAATATTAATAATTTATTGTAACTAGATAATCACTATTGTGAATAACCTAGTAGTCTTCTCCAGTTTGAAAGATAAAGAGCTAGACCAAACTTCGTTGATTAACAGTAAATTTTATAGTAATTAAGAAGGGGGATAGTTGACAACCTACCTCTACATATCTGAACTTCATGAATTGAAAAAAGGGTGACAAGCCAATACAAATATATTTGACCTAGAATCGCCTATAAACTAGTTGGTCCCCAACCAACTAATTCTAGACCACCAACAATGCGAATGAACTTATACTACTATCTTAGATATAAAATGAATTCAAGGATCTTACTTTATAAACAATAGATCTTTAGGTTATTACACTATTTTCATAGGTTGATCTAATTTCTTGCAAAATATGATGCATCCTTAAGAATATTAGTGATTCTATGATGAATTCATGCTCATAGGGATGTGGTGTGGATGTAGTTAAAGACAAAGTCATGCACATGGGCATTTGGCATGGAATTAATGATAAATTTAGGCTAGGCTGATGACATTCACACATAGATAATGCTAAGAGATAGTCTATCATTGCTAATGACAACAACAACCCAATTACCAATGAAAATAAAAAAACACATTTACCAATGTAAGTAATAGAAATGTAGCTAATAATATTAGAAATAATGTATAATGATAATTACACCCACGACAAATTATGTGGACAAAATTAAACGAAATTAACAAAATTACAGTATTAACCATTTATCTTTATCATAGTTTATAGAAACAACACATTTTCCTACCATGATTTTTATAAACATAGTAATTTTTTTTATATCTTCTTGTTTTAGATGATGAACACCATATATAGAGAGAGATTCCACAATGTTTCCTTTTATAGTAAAAGCACACAATTTAACAGACTATATTTTAACAAAATATAAAATCTAAATTTCAATAAATTAAAAAATATATATATAATCTATATTTTAATAAATAGAGATTCCATAATATTTTTATTTACACAATTTGATATGACAAATATAAAATATATATTTTTATATATAAATTTGTTTCTATTTTTCTTCTTGCTTAGCTGTTACTTTAAGCTCTTCTCTTTTAAGCTTTTGTAAGTTTCATATTTCCACTTCTGTGTTTTTATGGTGGACAAATATATAAAATATATTTTCATATACAAGCTTGTTTTTTATTTGCTTAGTTGTTGCTTAATGCTGTTTCCTTTTTAAGATTTGTTGCTTTATGATTTTTCCTTTATGAATTGCTTTATGTTGTTTCTTTTAAGACTTTTGTAGACTTCATATTGAATTAAATTGGGAATGGAGACTCACCAGCGATGGTAGGCTGACAATCACAATCTTTTGTTGTATCGTGCTTTCATGCTTTCAAATGACCATTCTTTCATGCTTTCAAAAGGAGAGAAATAACAAATTGTTAAATGTTATATGATAGAGTGAAATATATATAAAACAAAATATACATCTATAACTGCATGATAACTTCAACACATTATTTTTGGATAATTATAACTCTTCAGATTAATTTGGTTTTTGGTCATATTGATGAAATCATATGGTGATGTAGGTAATATAAATGTAGCTAATATTAATAGAAATTATGTATGATAATAATTACACCCATGAAAAAATATGTGGACAAAATTAAACATAAATGAACAAAATTACATTGTTTTAACCATTTATCTATATCATAGTTTATAGAAACAATGCAACACATTTTCTTATGCCATGGTTTTTATAAACATAGTAATTTCTTTTATATCTTCCTTTTTTGGCCAATGGACACCATTTATATAGACAGATTCCAAATTTTTTCCTTTTGCACTCGGAAAAAGCACAATTTGACACGATGTATTTTAACAAAATATATAATCTAAATTTCAATAAAATAAACAAAATATATAATCTATATTTCAATAAATTATAGAGATTTCACAATGTTTCATTTTGCATAGTAAATAGTAAACTTCATCACACATGAAAAAATTTAGTTTTTCATAGGGAAATTTGAAGTCAAGAAATAACAACAACAATTTGGCCTCAAATTTTCTCTGATTTATAAAGACCAAGGAAGAAAATTGAAGCCTTAAGATATGGGCCTATCAAAATATTGGAGAAGATAGGAAACAATTCTTGCGAACTCAATATTCCACCTTATATGTCTATTTGCTCATTAGTAAATTTAAATAACTTGAAACTTTACATGCCATCCATGCTCATTGAGGATGAAGAGGGCCAAGTCTTACCTTCCATTAAAGATTTGGCACTAGATGCAAAGGAAAAATTACCAAAGGGTGGAATATTGCAAAAGAAGACCGCAATGAAATCAAGGGGCCAAGAGGATATCTGGCAAGTGGGATTGAAGGTTCAACTATAGACTAAGGAAAAACATAACAAAAAGGAGAAATTCAATGAATTGTTTCCTCGTCTCCTTCAAATCTAAAACTTATGGGAAGTAAAATCCTCATAAAATAGGGAGGGATTATCCAAATGGATCTACATACATACCATGTGAAGTTAATGATCTTCCAGATGGGGGATATTATTTTTTTGGACATATTAGAGATGGTGACTGATAAATTTTGATCATCAACGTTTCACACATTTTGGGAGCCTTAAACAAGTTTTTGGGGCTTGGTGTTGAATAAGGGTCACTATATACTTGCCTCTTCCAAGGTGGGAATTGTTCTTCTCATTAAGATGTTTCCAATGAAGTGAAATCATGCATACAAATTCTTAATAAAAATAGATATTACACAATGGCACACACATAATACACATAGATTTGTCATGGAACCCGTTAACAGGAAAAGCCAACAAAACTTATACCTACACCTCTATATTTCTCATTATGTTTCTTGACCATTAATAATTCAATAAGTATTATACAACATCCAAAGACGTAATCCATTAACAAAAATCATATTACACCACCTAATACCTTAACCGGAATTAAATTACATATTTTCAGAAAGAAAAAAATAGCCCAAATCTTTTGTTGCACCTTCGGCTTGTAACAACAAGGGACGATAGCCCCTTTATGTTTTCCGCTTTGTAGAGTAGGGACGAGGTATGAACATGCCCCATACCTATAACACCCATTAAGTTAGCGCCACGTGAAACACCCAATGCATATGACAAATCATTATAATGTTCTAATTGCATGTCCCACATGCAAAGAATATAACATATGCCCAACAAAAAAAGGGTTGACTTTTTTCACTATCCATTAACTATTACATAATATGAGCATGAGTGTGGAGGAGATGTTGATAAATAAGAGAGACATAGGTATATTGTAGATAAATATAGAAGGACATAGTGTCCATGAGCTTCATAGTAAACTTGGAAAGTTTTGTAATATGCATAATATAATAAGATGACATGCATGGTATTTCAATGAATGTGTGTTTCTTGTATAAGTTTTTAGGGTAAATGTTTGTGTTCCATTATGTGTATATTTTCTATTGTATTCAATTTCTTATGGCGTAGTAGTTAAATAATTTGAATGCTGGTTTAATATTTAAAAACACAAAATAGTATGGCACAATAGAGTATAGGCTCATTGTCATCCTTGTAAGTTTAGATCCATTTTCGGAACCAATCATTATAATATCAAGCTAGTTTATAGATCAACGAACCTACATTTCCCATAGGAACACCCATAAACCAATGGTTCCACACACATACATGAAATGAATAAGAAGTTGAGTCAATTTTCTTGGATGAACATATTGTGGAAGACGATGTAGAGTTGCAACAATCTAAAAAAAAACTCCCCACCTTCTTAAAAGACATGGAGGAGGTTGAGGCCTTGAGATAGATTCTTAGAGTGCTTATGTGAAGGAGCATTCAACTACACCATTATATAATGATAATGTATAGAAAATGAGTGCCAGATATCTTTACAAAACATTGATTTCAACATTTCACCTTCATTTTGGCTAGTCATTAATCATTGGTTAATGATAGATTTTGTGACAGGGCATTCTAGATGTATTTCCTTGCAATTTATTAATTTCCATCTTCATTTTTCATATAGAAAAATATTTTTTTTTGTAATATGGGATAGAAATTGGGAATTAATGATTTCCATTTTCATCTTCATGTTGTCCATATTTATTATGATTATTTAAAAGAATTATTGTCCTCCTTTTCTTCTTCTTCAGTCCCAGGTTTTATTTGCTACCACATTAACCCCAACATTCCTCACAATATCCTCAATTGCAAACCATTGATCATTAAAATTATTAATACCCCCATTGAAGTGACACAAAAGAATGTGCGCCTCAACTTCCAAGATAGAAAGCACATAGGAAAAAATAGCTACAATGTTGTGCTAATGCTCATAAATGTTCAAAATTGTGTACTTCATAGGTTTTCCAAAATATTAATAATTTATTGTAACTAGATGATCACTATTGTGAATAACCTAGTAGTCTTCTCCACTTTGAACGATAAAGAGCTAGACCAAACTTCTTTGATTAACAATAAATTTTTTTGTAAGTAAGAAAGGGGACACTTGACAACCTATCTCTACGTATCTAAACTTGATGAATTGAAAAAAGGGTGCCAAGATAATACAAATATTTCAATTTACACAATTTGATATGACAAATATATAATATATATTTTTTTCTATTTTTTTGCTTAGTTGTTACTTTATGCTCTTCCCTTTTAAGCATTTTGTAAGTTTTATATTTCCTTTTAAGGTTTTGTAAGTTTCATACTTTTATATACAAGATTTTTTCTTATTTTCTTACTTGGATATTGCTTTATGCTGTTTCCTTTTTAAGCTTTGTTGCTTTATGATGTTTCCTTTTTAAACTTTATTAATTGCTTTATGTTTTTTCCTATTTCCTTTTTAAGCTTTGTTGCTTTATGATTTCCTTTTTAAGTTTTATTAATTGTTTTATGTTGTTTCCTTTTTAAACTTTATTAATTGCTTTATGTTGTTTCCTTTTTAAAACCAGCGATGGTGCTCTCTGGAGAGAACCAGCAATCACAATCTTCTTATTGTATCGTTTGATTCCCCAATTATTTAGAAGATACGGTAAAAGAATCATATGGATGAGCAGCATCATCATCGTTTCGTCTTTGATGCCCCAATTATTTAGAAGATCGGATAAATGTGTTTTTTTTATTGCTTAGCTGTTGTCCGTCTTTGATGCCCCAATTATTTAGAAGATACGGTAATAGGAGCATCATCATCATCGTGAATATGCAACCCCCTCCTCCTCCACTGCTGCAGGTTTGGTCTCAGAGTCATTGTTTCCTTTCATTCAACAGCAGCAACACTATTTGACGGTCTAAATTCTTGAAATGTGCAGATCGGTTTGGAAGAGAAAAAAATTTCAGAGCACATTTTATAGTGGAAACCACCACTACAGATAGATAGAAAACCCATCCCAATAAGATAGGACAAGAAGAGAATCCAACCCTATGGTAGATAGCACTCCTATACAAAACATCTTGATAGCTCAACAAATGTAATATATTTTCTAGATAAATTATATTGCATTACTTGAAGAAATCAAAACTTCAAAGATATGTTCTAGTTGGTAGATACTTAGAACCCAAATGAAAATAGGTATAATGATCATTAGTTTCATCTTCAACACAATGTACAAAAGCATAAACATATACCCCATGATTGTCATCTTTTGCAACTTCTACTTCTTTAAATTATCTAATGTAATGATCTCCTTTTACCTTGAAATATGATTCATCAAAGTTAAATTGAGACCCCAAAGAATTTACTTGTCTCTATGTGCATGAAAAATGATGTTAAGTTTTCAGCCTGAATAATAGTAGTCAATCAACAATTCAGTTATACAACCTTAAGTGCATGAACTCCAATGGTATCTCAACAAGTTAAGATTGTGCAAGGAAATTTAGATAGAAACTAAAAGTGAAGATGCAAGAGGAATTGAAAAAATGCTAAGTTCCATGGGAAAAAAATATTACTATGTGTATGGATGGAGTTATGGAAGCATCCTCAAAAACCTCCCCACATTTTAGATTCCATCCATGAAATGAAGCTAATAATATGAAGGCTAAAATAAAATATCAAGGAAATTTAATTGTATGGTTGAGAATGTCGTTTGGTAATGTTTAGAATGTCAAGTTGTGAACCATGAACCATGATTAGTAGCTCAAGAAACCAACAACTGGAATTTGCAAGAACAGGCACCTCAATCTCAAATGGAATTTGGCAGGCAAACTCTCTGAAGGATTAATTCTTTACCTTGATCAAAATCTTAAAGGAAACGGAGTAAGAATTGGTATGTAACCCCTTTTATTTATAAGTTGTATATGTTGTTTGAACTTTGTGATTGGGAGTCTGGTTAAACTAGATCCATAACGAATATATAATATCATCATTATGTCTACCCACCTAGCACAACCATGGAAATAGCCACAATCATAGACACATTTATATCAGTTGTTTGAGATTCATTGTTCAATAAGAGATATTCGTTTCACTAAAAACTCAATTTCATGAATTGTGATATGAAATTTTTTATACAAAGATGCCAAAGAATGTGATGTTTTCTGTTTTAAAGAATTTGTTCAATAATAGATGTTTGTTTAAGTCACGTTTAAGTAAAAGATCAGTTTCATGAATGTTTGTTTAAGTAAAAACTAAGGCTTCATGAATCGTAATAATGAAATTTTATATAAAAGGATGTTAGAGATAAGTGTTGCTCACATTAATGGAAGTGGAAGCCACTTGAACAATGCAATATTTTCTATATATGGGTATAGGTATATACCTTAATGAATTTTTCTTCAAGAACATAGGGCTTAATATATTTGTCTATTAACAAAGTTCTTTTACATTAAGGTAATTCATATATTTTTCTATTATTTTCATTATGTCAAAAGGTTATATATATATATATATATATATTATTTTTATTTTTTGTAAAATATGTCGAAAGAATGTCACGCCAAAAGCTTGTCTTTTTTTTAATTCTTTCTAAAGTATGCCTGATCCGGATTTATGTAGGAATGGAACAGAATACAAAAATAACCATAGAAACAAATATGCAATGGAAATAACACTTCATTTCATTAATCAATAACTGAAACTTGTTTACATATAGAATGGAAATAAACTAGCTAGAGTGCTGGTAGAATAACTCTAAGAAGAGATGTGGTGGCTACATGCCTCTGAACTCTGTGTTATAATGAGGCTCAAAGGCCTATATATTATTGAGGAACAATGGAAACCCTACACATACAAAAACCTAACCCTAGGAGGTGAAACGCCAGAATGTGGGCCCTGTTGGGTAACTTGGTACATCAATTTCCTGGGGTTGTAACTTTAGCATACTACCTCCGTTTGACACACATGATACATCGTTAGGAATATATGTTTAACGACTACATATATAAACAACAAATATCAAGTCTAGAATGGGCTCATATTTACTTGACCATTTGATGCCAAAAAAACGTCGTTTAGGGCCTCAAAATGACACCAAAATTTAGGACCCGAAAACTGCCAAAAATAGTAAATTGTGCTATAATTAAGGAAACTAGAAAATTGAAAGAAACAATGCTGGGGGTCCAATTGGAATAGGTGGGTGGCCACTAATATCCTCCTGGATCCTTCCTCTCCCTTTAATAAGCAATGGTCCCCATTGCGTTGAGTTCCTCCATGAGATGAGGAAACTTTTACTGAACTTGGTCCCTAGTGAGCCACTTTCCTTGGTGAAGGAGTTGGCATGCTTTGACAACTCGATATAGTTGGATCTTCTGCTGGTGGGTGTTCTTGATCAATGTGTCCTTAATATGATTAGTTATGGCTTGTTCCGTGCAATCGGGGTTTAACTATGTTGGTGTGAGTTGTTCTACCACGTCTGATGTGTCCAGTAGAGGTGGAAAGTAGGGCCGAAGGTGGTCCACATTGAACACTGGGTATTGAACAAGGAATGGTGGAATAATGAGCTCGAAGGAATTGTCCCCGACAACCTTGGTGATGGTGTATGGCCCATATTGGAGCGGGCGAAGCTTGCGGTGGGATCCAGTGAGGCGCTCCTTCTGCAAATGTAGCCACACTTTGTCACCCACCTGGAAGTTATGTTGCACCTAATTCTGATCGTGTCATTTCTTGTACTTAGCATTGGATCTATCCATCATGTCATGAAACTATTGGCGAATGTGCTGAATGCGCTCAATGAAGTTGTTCACCTTGGAAACTTCAGACTGGACATGAGTTGAATCAGCCTGAGTAGCTGCAAATGTCATGGCTACATCAATGGGACATAGTGGCTAGAATCCCAAGCCCACCTGAAAGGGGCTATAGTTGGTTGAGTTGTGGAGGGCCCAGTTATAGATGTGTTGTACATAAGGGAGGCTATCATCCCATGTGTGTGGATGCTTTGAGTTGTACATGTGAAAAATGTGTATGATCATCCTGTTGACGACCTCTTTCTGGCCATCAATTTGGGGATGGAAAGCTATGGACTTAGTGAGCTTGGTGTCTAGCATTGACCATAGGCTAGACCAAAATGTACTAAGGAATCTTCTGTCATGATCTGAGGTTATAGACTATGGGATCCCAAAGTGTACCTACAATCATTCAAAGAAGAGTTTAGCAGTGGCTTCTACTATGATATTCTTCTTGCAGGCCGCCATTATGGCCATCTTTGAGAATCTGTCAACGACCAAAAAAAAACAATCATTACCGTGCTTAGTAGAAGGAAGGCCCAACATGTAATCCATGTAGATGGATTCCCAAGGTCGACTAGGGGTAGGCAATGGAGTATAGAGGCCTTGGTTCTTGATGGATGGTTTGGAAATGGCGTAAAAAATAGATTGGATGTACTTCCTAAAGATTCGGCGAATAGAAATACTTCTGCAATACTGCCACTATTTTCTCAACCCTAAAAATCCCAGCGACCCGACTGTAGTGTGCTTCCCAAATCATCTTGGCACGCTCGCTTGAAGGAACAAAAGGGTGTCCCATGTGACATAGTAGTACATCCTGGAGGTGAAATTTTGGAACTTGGTTTCCCTCCAAGAGTGTCTAGCATGTGTGATGGAATTCTAGATTGCTCTTTTAGAGAAGCGCCCAATCAAAAGTCTCGTTCCCACAAGAGTTGAGCACGGTGTTTATCACCACGATCGGTGGTTGGCTGAGGTAGTATGCAAAATTATTGGTGCTTCCCTTCTTGTACTTGATGTTCAAATGAAACTATTGTAGATATGTGGACCACTTCTGATGGCAATTGTTCTGTAACTTCCCTTGTGTTTGTATGAACTACAGGGGGAAATGGTCTGTGTGGATGATCATTTCCTTCCCCAAAATGTAATGCTTCCATTATCGGAAAGCCTGTACAATGGAATACCTCTCTTTGTCATAAATGGGATATTTGTGGACTATGTTGGACACTGTCTCACTATGATATGCAATTGGATTCCCTTGTTGAGTAAGGACTGCCCCAATAGCATAGTTAGAGGCATCTGTCTTGATCTCAAATGGTTGTTGCAAGTCTGGTAATGTGAGCACTGAGGCATAGCAGAGGAGATGTTTCAATTCTGCAAATGCCTTCTCTTGAGTTTCCAACCAAAATAATTTTTCTTTCACTCCTCCCTTGGTGACTTGACTCAAGGGCCAAGTGATATGAGAGAATCCCAACATGAACCTGCGGTAGAAATTAGCAAGGCCCAGAAAGCTGCGAAGCTTTGTTAGAGTAGTTGGGCCTAGCCAATCCTGAATGACTTGGATCTTGGTTGGATCTAAATGTACCCCACACTCATCAATAATGTATCCCAAATATTGAACCTGGGTCATGCCAAAAGTGCACTTGTCCAAATTGGCACACAACTTATGCTGCCGCAGTGTTTGGAGGACCTGTCGAATGTGGTGGAGGTGCTCTTCCCAAGTCTGGCTAAATATTAGGATGTCATCCAAGTACACTACTACAAATTATTTGGTGAATGTACGCAATATGTCATCCATTATTCTCATGAAGGTTGCAGGAGCATTCGTCATCCTGAAAGGCATGACCAACCATTCAAAAAGGCCCTCCTTGGCTTTGAAGGAAGTCTTCCACACATCAATTGGTTTGATAGGTACCTGGCGATCCCCGAACATTAAGTTGATCTTGCTAAAATATTTCACCCTTTTAAGCTGCTCCAAGAGGTCATCAATCCATGGGATCGGGTACCTATTTAGGACAGTGATCTTGTTCAGTGCCCGATAGTCAATACAGAGTCTCCAAGTCCCATCCTTCTTTTGTACCAACATGACCAGGCTCCCATAGGGTGATGAACTCAGCCGGATGTGACCCTTTTGGAGCAGCTCTTGGATTTGTCTCTTGATTTCATCATTCTCCAGAGCAAAGCATCGATAGATCGGTCCATTGGGAAGTGACGCACCTGTGGTAAGATCGATGGGGTGCTTGACCTAACAGTGGAGAGGCACCCTAGTGGGTGAGGTGAATATCTCCCGATACTCCTCCATGACCTTGTCCATTTGTTATTGTCATGTGGAGGGGCCCTGTCTGGAGGTCATGGCCATGATATTCTTCTTGCATTGAGGGTGAATCATCATGAAAAGAAACTTCCTGGTTTTGGAAATGAGCTTACTGCTTTGTTTTGCAGTAACCAAAGAGATAGTAGTAGGAGGTGGTAGCTCTGGTATCCTATACAAATTATTTCCTAATGTAATAATAACAGCGCGAGGCCAAGAATCATACACAACATGTCACTTCCATAAGTATGTTTGACCTAATAATACATCACAAACATCAAGAGGAGAAATATCACATAATACCTCATCTATGAAGGGCTTGATGCTATAGGGAAGGAGGCACTGTTGGTTGACATAGAGATCTTGTCCTTGGTGAAACCACCCAATGGTGTACGGTTGTAGGTGTGTTGTGGTTAGAAAACCTAACCGCTTCAAGACCTCTGCTGAACTTAGGTTCTTTTGGCTCCCACTTTCAACAATGAACTATAGCGAGGAATATTTTACCCACATTTGGGAGTGGAAAAGACACTCCTTCTCCTCTGAATCTTCTAGTTCTTCCTTTTGGATCTTCATGGTTGAAATGGTGGTGTTAGGCTATGCATCGATAATATTCTTCCCTCTGTCATTCCCCTTCTCAGGTTCTGATTCAATGTCAGAGTATCCATCTGATTCAGAAGCCTTTATCTAGGCCACCAGTGACTGCTTGGCTCGACACTCACTTGTGTTGTGAGTGGGGCTCTTATGGAACTCGCACCACTTTCCCGCTTCCTTCTTCGGCTTTGTAGTGTTTCTCTTTTCTTTTGGATTTGGAAAGTTTTCTTGAGTCACCATGCCTTGGTTGTGTCCTTGGTTCTACGGTTTGGGGGCACCTTTCCCTTGCTTCTGATTCACATATTTGAAATCTCTCTTTTTCTGTTTGAATTTTTGCTCAATTTTGGTAGCATACAGATATATCGTACCAAGAGAAGAGATGTTGAGGAAATACATTTCCTCCTAAATGTATCTATGCAGAAAAATACGATACTTCAGCACCAAATGTTTCTCTGAATATTTGATACCCAAATTGGTGCGCAGGGTATGGAACAGATTTGTCAGCTCATGCAGTCATAGGTCTTCATCAACATTTTTTGTGAATTAGTTAGTAATGCTCCTCTGGAAATCATCTTGTACTATAAAATATGAACACTGAAAGGTCTCCCTTTGTTTATTGAAAATATTTGAAGAACAAAGTGGCATCTGAAGTGCAATCCAGGGATAACTTAATATTGTGTGGATTATTTCCAATAGCAAATTTGACATGCTCCTAAATTTCTCCATTTCCAACATTGCATTATTGTAAATTACAATGATTACAAACTTACAGCACTTCATTTATTAGAGATATCATGAGATCCTTTGGTAATCCAATTACACTGTCAATGGATCCAACAATTGCTTCCACTAATGGAAAAGTGAGTGGATGTTCAAGAAGCAAGTGGCCTGTTAACATTTTACATACACATTACCAAAATATATAAAATTTACTAGAGAAAACCTGGTGACAATATGTTATCACTAAAGTTGACTCTTGACTGCAAGAGAGCCAAGCTTAGAGAAATCTTAATGATGTGTAAAGCATAGCTGGGAATGAAAGTTTATAAAAAAATAGACATTTAAGAGATCAAGCAGGGAATGTATCAGTAGAGAATGGATATTAATAAAACATAGCTATGAGTATAACTTTGTGAAAAACATGAATCAGGTTCTGCATCAAGTATTAAAGATAATTGCATACTAATCAAGAGAATTTTGCCATGGATTAATAATACCACACACAAGATAGAATAATGACAGTACATAATTTAGTTATTAAGAAAAATAGGCTCATATGATCACAATAATTCCAAAATAGCTATGCATATTAAGAAAAACAGAGTGTATGTGCATACACGCCCCTGCCTTAGCCCTCAGCTAGAAATCTCCCCTTTACATTACAAAACCATCTATTTTATATAAAAATTACATCAAAAAAATCTCAAAAATTAGAAGCAAACAAAGCTATCTAATAATAATAATAATAAAAAGAATCTAGAACTATCTGCCAAAAATTTGGAACTTTAGAAATCTCCTGCCATGTGTAATTTATGTGTTTGAAAATGCTCATTGAGCTCCTAGATATCGAGGATGCACCTTAATTATTGCTCCAGGCTCTCCTCATATCCTAAAATTTGGGATTAACTGATCATAATGTTAGCTTCGATAACCTTGATGATATGTCAGCTTCTTATATGAAGAAACCTCAAAGATATATGGATCTGCTTCTTTGGTAAATTCTCCTAGCTGCCACGTGTTCCTCGGTACCCTACATTCTAGCTAACATTTGACTTACAGATCCTCTCGAATTCTGGAAATGATCTTGATGCTGATCCTCTATGTTCAAAACTAGAAGTGCTTGAATTAATTGACCCAAAATATTTATTTTAAAATATACTCTGACACCTGATCATTTTAGGACAAGAGATATGGAGATGACCTTTAACCAACACTAATAGTCTACCTGTAAAAATGGATCCGATCCTCTGCCTCTGGATATTGTTTCTTATTTATGGCTTCTGTGTGCAACCTAAATTCTCCATGTCAGGCTCATCATTAAACCCTGTATGATCTGGATTATCACATGCCTTTCTTTATTTTGCTTGAAACCTCAATCTTCCCTTATATACCTGCAATATTTTCTTATTGGCACCTGGTGACCAGATTTCATAAACATATTAATATCTATATATACCAATAATTCCATTTTGTTTCTCCATGTATAAGCTTTGGAACTTGGTTTCACGGGTGGACCCATGAAACTGAAGTAAGCCACTAGCAATCCTAGCAACAAATCCAAAAGCAACTTGAGGAATTGACAAACTTCCTTCATTCTACTGGCACAAGATTACTTTTGGTTGGACTGCATTCTTTAGATCTGCCAAATCACAATAATTATCTATAGTAATATGTAAATCGAAATGCTCACTAACCTGCTCCAACTGTTCATGCTGCTCATGCATATCAAGTCCATCCAACTGGTTGACAATGTCAGGCATTTCTGTTGTCTCAGATACTGGAGATAAATGTATAAACTCTTACTCTGGATTTCACAAATGAAGGAACACACAGTATACCAATTTGCAATTTATGATGAAGGAAGAACCAACATTCTTTAAGCACAAGCTGTCTGACATCTATCTTTCTGATAGCTTGCAAATAATTAGCGATAGGGTCATGAAAGATGTAAAAATTTACGTTGGACTTGATAGCTTTCTTTTGATCTAAAATACATAATTGCTGCTCAAGAGTTTCCTTTGAGTATTTCTCTCCTCTTTCCTTCTCATGTGTGTCATTGTTGCATATAGCGTCATAACTGAATGGTTTGATAGGTGATTGAGAAAACTGCTCTTTTTCATCAAAATACCTATCATACTCAGGCTGATCTTTATGACTCCCTAATTTTTGAATATCAATAACCTCTACTTCATGATGTTCTTCAATCTATTGGTTGACATTTGATGAAGAAGAAAATATAACAAACTGATTTGATAATTTCTCATCATCAAATTTAGAACTGGCATACACCGGTTCATTGTTGAAAAATTCAATATATATAAATTCAGAATTCCTTTCTTCATCACCTGAATATTCATCATAGATAGGCTGGCCTGCATAACTGGAATGAATAATTTGATCATTTGGACAACTAGAAGCTTCATGAAATATATGGGGAAGGATAGTTTCTACATCGACATTTTCATTCCAAGGCTGATCTCCATTGCTAAAGTCATTTTCAACATGACTTAGAAATCAACATGGTTATCATAATGATCACGGGATTCTTCTTTAACATAAAAATATGAAAATGTTTCTTTATTTTCAGCACTCTCTAGAACCATAACTTCTTCAGTATCCAGTTCTATTTCAAGTTTATGGGAAGGCACATCATCTTGAACATCATTAGAGAGATGATGAAAATTGTGAGGAACACTTTATTTTCTATTTATATATTCAATCACATCATGCAATTTATATTCCTCACAACAATTTTCAAATAAAAACTCATCTGAAAAGTACCTTTTACAGTGCTCATGGAATAATGTATGGAAATTCTTCAAGGATAAAATGCTGGAAGGAGGTAATGAGAAATACCATTCATGTGCATCACCATCCAATGAATACATGAACATCTTGATATGAACATCCTCATGTTGTAGATCTAGCAGATTCATGCATTCATGGAACTTGATGAGGTGATCTGCAGGATTATCTTCTTTCCTTTCTTTGAAGATAGGTAGAAAATATCCCCATTCTGTCATAATCGGTACTAGATGTGGGAAACCAGGAACTGCTGAAAAATAGAATGGTGCAAACCTACGAGCCAAAATAGCTTCCATGGTCTTCGGCCTCTTAGACCTTGACATATTGATCCAGTGGAGTCACCAATATATTTGTCTCTAATGAAGTTGGAGTCGCTGGGTAGAAAACTGCAGTCAAGCTAGTATCCTTCTCTTGTCTACCATCAAGAGTTGGATTTCATCATTTTTATTACTCCTGGGGAAGACACCTTCGTTCCTTCATCCCCGGCAACGGATCCAGAAGATGTTATCACTAAAGTTGACTCTTGAATGCAAGAGAGCCAAGATTAGAGAAATCTTAACGATGTGTAAAGGATAGCTGGGAATGAAAGTTTATAAACAGTTAGACATTTAAGAGATCAAGCAGATAATGTATCAATAGAGAATGGATATTAATAAGACAGAGCTATGAGCATAACTTTTTGAAAAACATGAATCAAGTTCGGCATCAAGTATTAAATATAATTGCATACTAATCAAGAGAATCTTACCATGGATTAATAAGACCACACACAAGATATAATAATGACAGTATGTAATTCAGTTATTAAGAAAAACAGGCTCATATGATCACAATCATTCCAAAATAGCTATGTATATTAAGAAAAACAGAGTGTATGTGCATACACGCCTCTACCTTAGGCCTTGGATAGAAATATCCCCTTTACATTACAAAACCATCTATTTTATTTAAAAATTAAATCAAGGAACTCTCAAAAATCAGAAGCAAACAAATCTATCTAATAATAATAATGATAAAAGAATCTAAAACTATTTGCCATAAATATGGAACTTTAGAAATTTCCTGGCATGTGTAATTTGTGTGTTTGAAAATGCTCATTGAGCTCCTAGATATCGGGGATGCACCCTAATTATTGATCCAGGTGCTCCTCATATCCTAAAATTTGGGATTAAATCATCATAATGTTATCTTTGATAACTTTGATGATATGTCAGCTTCTTATATGAAGGAAATTCAGAGATATATGGATCTGCTTCTTTGGAAAATTCTCCTAGCTACCACATGTTCCTCGGTACCCTGCATTCTAGCTAACATTTGACTTATGGATTCTATGGAAATCTATAAATGATCTTGATGCTGATCGTCTATGTTCAAAACTAGATGTGCTCGAATTAATTGACCTAAAATATTTCTTTTAAAATATACTTTGCCACCTTGTCACTTTAGGCCTAGAGATATGGAGATGACATTTAACAGACACTAACAGCCTGCCTGAAAAAATGGATCTGATCCTCTGCCTCTAGATATTTTTTCTTCTTTATGGATTCTATGTGCAACCTAAATTTTCCATGCTAGCCTCGTCATGAAACCTTGTATGATCTGGATTATCGCATGCCTTTCTTTATTTTTCTTAAAACCTCAATCTTCCCTTACTTTCAATATTTTCTTATTAGCACCTGGTAACCATATTTCATAAACATATTAATATCTATATATACCAATAATTCCATTATGTTTCTCCATTTGTAAGCTTTGTCACTTGGTTTCATGAGTGGACCCACAAAACTGAAGTAAGGCACTAGCAATCCTAGCAACAAATCCAAATGCAGCTTGAAGAATTGAAAAACTTCCTTCATTCTGCTGGCACAAGATTTCCTTTGGATGGAATGCATCCTTCAGATATGCTAGATCACAATAATTATCTATAGTAGTCTATAAATCAATATGCTCACTAACCTGCTCCAAATGTTCATGCTACTCATCCATATCAAACCCATCCAACTGGTTGACAAGACCAGGCATTTCTGTTGTCTCAGAGACTGGAGATAAATGTATAACAATGTGCCCAATAAAGTAGTTGTAATCTGGATGCTTAGCCAGCTCATAGACACTTACTACCTCGTTGCTATCAAATTTGAGTGCATCTTCTGGACAATCCATAGGCTTCAGCCACCTCACTCTTTTTGTGCACTCCTTTGAATCCACACTTTTCAACATGGATGAAGACTAAGACAAATGGTTAAAGGTTCGTACAAATGTCTCATTCCTTTTACAAGCCAACATAACTTATAACTTTATGTGTCAAAGGTAAAACAAACATTAATAAATAATAAACATAAATAATTATTTTAAAATCTTATAAAGAATCTTAAAATAATTTAATTTATATTTATTTATTTATAATTTGTTTTGTTTTAACTTTAAATTTTGGGTAGCAATGGTGCAAGAAAAGTTGGCTCATATAAATTGAATGAAATAGAGGTTTGAGAATATAAATGATTTTGTTGGAGCGGATTTGGTGATAACATTTGGCTCCATCTGGGGATGGCATGCTCCCTGTGAGCTGCTAAGAA
Source organism: Pseudotsuga menziesii (assembly GCA_001517045.1). Lineage (NCBI taxonomy): Eukaryota > Viridiplantae > Streptophyta > Pinopsida > Pinales > Pinaceae > Pseudotsuga > Pseudotsuga menziesii. Next base: position 152,778 of record LPNX010358703.1, on the reverse strand, counting down.
CAATCAAACTAGTGCCTTATATCCATTTGGCAGGACTCTTAATTCCCAATCTATTCCAAACCTTGAAGCATTCCTCTTCAAACAATATTTAAGTACACTATAAACTGAAACAACTCACTGTGAACTAGATGATCTAAAAACAAACTTCACACTGCAAATTGAAGGAAAGCATATGCTCGGGAAGCGAGATTATTTCCTATATTTCCCTATTTCTAACCAAATATGCAACTTGGTCAGGTAAAATCATGCTTCCAATGAAGCCATGCAAAAAACTGATAAACTCTTACTCTGGATTTCACAAATTAAGGAACACATGGTATACCAATTTGCAGTTTATGATGAAGGCAGAACAAACATTCTTTAAGCACAAACTATCTGACATCTACCTTTCTCATAGATTCCAAATAATCAGTAACAGGGCCATGAAAGATATAAAAATTTACCTTGGACTTGATAGCTTTCTTTTGATCTAAAAGACATAACTATTGCTCAAGAGTTTCCTTTGGGTATTTCTCTCCTCTTTCCTTCTCATGTGTGTCATTGTCACATACAGCATCATAACTGAAGGGTTGGATAGGTGATTGAGAAAACTAATCTTCTTCATCAAAATACCTATGATACTCAACCTGATATTTATAAATTCCTAAATTTTGAATATCAGTAACATCTGCTTCATGATGTTCTTCAATCTGCTGGTTGACATTTGATGAAGAAGAAAATATAACAAATTGATTTGATAATTTCTCATCATCAGATTTAGAACTAGCATACACCGGTTCATTGTTGAAAAATTCAATATATATAAATTCAGAATTCCTTTCTTCATCACCTAAATATTCATCAGAGATAGGTTGGCCTACATAACTGGAATGAATAATATGATCATTTGGACAATTAGAAGCTTTGTGAAAGATATGGGGAAATACAGTTTCTACATTAACATTTTCATTCCAAGTCCAATCTCAGTCACTAAATTCATTTTCAACATGACTTAAAAAACCAACATGGTTATCATAATGATCACGGGATTCTTCTATAACAGAAAAATCTTAAAATGTTTCTTTATTTTCAACAATTTCTAGAACCATAACTTCTTCATTATCCAGTTCTATTTCAAGTTTATGGGAAGGAACATCATCTTGAAGATCATTAGAGAGATGATGAATATTGTGAGTAACAATTTCTTTTCTATTTATATCTTCAATCTCATCATGCAATTCATATTCCTCACAACAATTTTCCAATAAAAAATCATCTAAAAACTACCTTTTACAGTGCTCATGGAATAATGTATGGAAATTCTTCAAGGATAAAATGTTGGAAGGAGGTAATGAGAAATACCATTCATGTGCATCACCATCCAACGAATACATGAACATATTCATACGAACATCCTCGTGCTGTATATCTACCAGATTCATGCATTCATGGAACTTGATGAGGTAATCTACAGGATTAACTTCTTTCCTTTCTCTGAAGATAGGCAGAAAATCTCCCCATTCTGTCATAATCGGTACTGGATGTGGGAAACCAGCAACTACTGAAAATTTGAAATGTGCAAACCTACGAGCCAGAATAGCTTCGGTGGTCTTCGGCCTCTTGGACCTTGACATATTGATCCAATGGAGTCACCAATATATTTGTCTGTAATGAAGTTGGAGTCGCCAGGTAGAAAACTACAATCAAGCTAGTATCCTTCTCGTGTCTACCATCAAGAGTTGGATTTCATCATTTTTATTACTGCTGGGGAAGATACCTTTGTTCCTTCATCCCTTGCAACAGTGCCAGAAGATGTTATCACTAAAGTTGACTCTTGACTGCAAGAGAGTAAAGCTTAGAGAAATCTTAATGATGTGTAAAGGATAGCTGGGAATGAAAGTTTATAAACAGACAAACATTTAAGAGATCAAGCAGATAATGTATCAGTAGAGAATGGATATTAATAAGACATAGCTATGAGCACAACTTTGTGAAAAACATGAATCAGGTTCTGCATCAAGTATTAAAGATAATTGCATACTAATCAAGAGAATCTTTCCATGGATTAATAATACCACACACAGGACAGAATAATGAAAGTACGTAATTCACTTATTAAGCAAAATAGGCTCATATGATCACAATCATTCTAAAATAGCTATGTATATTAAGAAAACCAGAGTGTATGTGCATACATGCCCCTACCTCAGCCCTCGGCTGGAAATCTCCCCTTTACATTACAAAACCATCCATTTTATATAAAAATTACATCAACAAACTCTCAAAAATCAGAAGCAAACAAAGCTATCTAATAATAATAATAATAAAAAGAATCTAGAACTATCTGCCAGAAATATGGATCTTTAGAAATCTCATGCCATGTGTAATTTGTGTGTTTGAAAATGCTCATTGAGCTCCTAGATATTGAGGATGCTCCTTAATTATTGTTCCAGGTGCTCCTCATATCCTTAAATTTGGGATTAACTGATCATAATGTTAGCTTCGATAACCTTGATGATATGTCAACTTCTTATAAGAAGGAAATTCAAAGATATATGGATCTGCTTCTTTGGTAAATTCTCCTAGCTGCCACATGTTCAGCGGTACCCTGCATTCCAGCTAACATTTGACTTATGGATCCTCTAGAAATATGGAAATGATCTTGATGCTGATCATCTGTGTTCAAAACTGGATGTGCTCGAATTAATTGACCCAAAATATTTCTTTTAAAATATACTATGCCACCTAATAATTTTAGGCCTAGAGATATGGAGATGACCTTTAACCAACACTAATAGTCTGCCTGAAAAAATGGATCTGATCCTCTTCCTCTGGATATTTTTTCTTCTTTATGGCTTCTGGATGGAACCTAAATTATCCATGCTAGACTCCTCTTGAAACCCTGTATGATCTGGATTATCGCATGCCCTTCTTGATTTTTCTTAAAACCTCAATATTCCCTTATATACCTGCAATATTTTCTTATTGGCACGTGGCGATCATATTTAATAAACATATTAATATCTATATATACCAATAATTCCATTATGTTTCTCCATGTGTAATATTTGGCACTTGGTTTCACGAGTGGACCCACGAAACTGAAGTAAGCCACTAGCAATCCTAGCAACAACTCTAAAATCAGCTTGAGGAATTGACAAACTACCTTCATTCTGCTAGCACAAGATTTCCTTTGGCTCGACTACATTCTTCAGATCTGCCAGATCACAATAATTATCTGCAGTATTCTGTAAATCGATATACTAACTAACCTGCTCCAAATGTTCATGCTACTCATCCATATCAAGTCCATCCAACTAGTTGACAATGTCAGGCATTTATGTTGTCTCAGGGACTGGCGATAAATGTATAACAATGTCCCCAATAAAGTAGTTGTAATGTGGATGCTCAGCTAGCTCATAGACACTTATTACCTCATCACCATCACATTTGAGTGCATCTTCTGGATAATCCACAGGCTTCAGCCACCTCACTCTTGCTGTGCGCTCCTTTGAATCCACACTTTTAAACATGGATGAAGACTAAGACAAATGGTTAAACATTGGTACAAAATTGCCATTCCTTTTACAAGNTTATAATTTGGTTTGTTTTAACTTTAAATTTTGGGTAGCAATGGTGCAAGAAAAGTTGGCTCATCTAAATTGAATGAAATAGAGGTTTGAGAATATAAACTATTTTGTTGGAGCAGATCTGGTGATAACAATTTGTTTCACTAAAAACTCAATTTCATGAATTGCGATATGAAGTTTTTTATACAAAGATGACAAAGAATGTGATCTTTTCTGTTTTAAAGAATTTGTTCAATAAGAGATGTTTCTTTAAGTAAAAGCTCAGTTTCATGAATGTTTGTTTGAGTAAAAACTAAGACTTCATGAATGGTGATAATGAAATTTTATATAAAAGGATGCTAGAGATAAGTCTTACTCACATTGATGGAAGTGGAAACCACTTGAACAATGCAATTTTTTCTGTATATGGGTATAGGTATATACCTAAATGAATTTTTATTCAAGAACATAGGGCTTAATATATTTGTCTATTAAAGGAGTTCTTTTACATTAAGGTAATTCATATATTTTTCTATTATTTTCATTATGTGAAAAGGTTGTATATATATATATTTTTTATTTTTTGTAAAATATGTCAAAAGAGTGTAGGCCAAAAGCTTGTATTTTTTTTAATTCTTTCTAAAGTATGCTGATCTGGATTTATGCAAGAATGCAACAGAATACACAAATAACCATAGAAAAAAATATGCAATGAAATTAACACTTCATTTCGTTAATCAATAACTAAAACTTGTTTACATACAGAATGGAAATAAACTAGCTAGAGTGATGGTAGCTTATCTGTGAGAAGAGATGTCATGGCTACATGCATCTGAACTTTGTGTTACAATGAGGATCGAAGGCCTATATATTATTGAGGAACAATGGAAACATTACACATCCAAAAATCTAACCCTAATAGGTGAAATGCCATAATGTGGGCCCCATTGGGTAACTTGGTACATCAATTTCCTGGGGTCGTAACTTTATCATACTACCTCTGTTTGATGAGCATGATACATCATTAGAAATATATTTTTGAGGAATACATCCATAAACAATAAATATTAAGTCTAAAATGGACTCATATTTTCCCACCCATTCAATGCATAAAAAATGTCATTTAGGGCCTCAAAATGGCTCTGAAAGTTTAGGACCCAAAAACTGCCAAAAATAGTAAATTGTGCTATAATTAAGGAAACTAGAAAACTGAAAGAAAAAATGCTAGGGGTGCAAGTAGAATAGGTGGGTGGCCACCAATATCCTCCTGAATCATTCCTCCCCCTTAGGAAGCAATGGTCCCCATTGCGTTGAGTTCCTCCATAAGATGAGGAAACTTCTGCTGAACTTGGTCCTTGGTGAGCCACTTTCCATGGTGAAGGAGTTGGCCTAGTTTGACAACTTGATATAGCTGGATATTCTATTGGTGGGTGTTCTTGATCTATGTGTCCATAATCCTATTAGTTATGGCTTGTTCCATGCATTTGGGGTTTATCTTTATTTGTGTGAAATGTTCTGCCACATCTGATGTGTCCATTAGAGGTGGAAAGTACAACCGAAGGAGGTCCACATTGAACACTGGGTGCATACCAAGGAATGGTGGAATATTGAGCTCAAAGGCATTGTCCCCAACAGCCTTGGTGTTGGTGTATGTCCCATATCAAAGAGAGTGAATCTTGTAGTGGGGTCCAGTGAGGCGCTCCTTCTGCAAATGTAGCCACACTTTATTGCCCACCTGGAAGTTGTGTTGCACCTGATACTGATCATGTTGCTACTTGTACTTAGCATAAGATCGATCCAATATGTCATGAACCTATTGATGAATGTGTTAAATGCACTCAATGAAGTTGTTCACCTTGGAAACTTTAGACTGTATACGAGTTGAATCAACCTGAGTAGCTGCAAATGGCATGGCTATGTCAATGGGACATAGTGGCTAGAATCCCAAGCCCAGCTGAAAGCGGTTGTGGTTGGTTGAGATGTGCAGGGCCCAGTTATAGCTGTGTTGTACATAGGGGAGGCTCTCATCCCATGTGCGTGGATACTTCAAGTTGTACATGTGCAAAATGTGTACAATCATCCTGCTGAAGACCTATGTCTGGCCATCAGTCTGGGGATGGAAATATGTGGACTTAGTGAGCTTGGTGTCTAGAATTGACCATAGGCTAGACCAGAATGTACTAAGGAATATGTTGTCCCAATCTGAGATTATAGACTGTGGGATCCCAAAGTGTACCCACACTAGTTCAAAGAATATTTTAGCAGTGGCTTCTACTGTGATATTCTTCTCCCAGGCCGCCATTATAGCCATCTTTGAGAATCTGTCAATGACCACAAATACACAGTAATTGTTGTGATTAGTAGAAGGAAGGCCTAACATTTAATCCATGGAGATGGATTCCCAAGGTCAACTAGGGGTAGGAAACATAGTATAGAGGCCTTGCTTCTTGAATGATGGTTTGGCAATGACTCAGGAAGTGTAGGATCGATTGTACATCCCGATGTCCTATCAAAGTTTCAACCAATAGAAATACTTCTATAGTACTGCCACTATTTTCTCAACCCTGAAATGCCCAAGGACCTGACTATAGTGCGCTTCCCAAATCATATTGGAATGCTCACTTGAAGGAACACAAAGGTGTCCCATGTCACATAGTAGTACATCTTGGAGGTGAAATTTTGGAACTTGGTTTCCCTACAATATTGTCTAGTATGTGTGGCTAAATTCTGGATTGCTCTTGTAGAGAAGCGACCAATTAGAAGTCTCGTTCCCACAAGAGTTGAGCATGGTGATTATCACCACGATTGGTGGTCGACTGAGGTAGTCTACAACATTATTGGTGCTTCCCTTCTTGTATTTGATGTTTAAATGAAACTGTTGTAGATATGTGGACCACTTCTGATGGAAATCATTCTGTAACTTTCGTTGTGTCTGTATGAGCTGTAGGGTTCGGTGGTCTATGTGGATGATAGTTTCCTTCCCGAAAATGTAATGCTTCCATTGTCAGCAAGCCTGTACAATGAAATACATCTCTTTGTCATAACTGGGATATTTGTGGACCATGTCAGATAGTGTCTCACTGTGATATGAAATTGGATTTCCTTGTTGAGTAAGGAATGCCCCAATAGCATAGTCAGCGGCATCTATCTCGATCTCAAGGTTGTTGCAAGTCTGGTAGTGTGAGCACTAGGGCACAATAGAGGAGATGTTTCAATTCTACAAATGCCTTCTCTTTAGTTTCATACCAAAATAATTTTTCTTTTGCTCCTCCCTTGGTGACTTGACTCAAGGGCCAAGTGATATGAGAGAATCCCAACACGAACCTATGGTAGAAATTAGCAAGGCCTAGAAAGTTGCGAAGTTCTGTTAGAGTAGTTGGGGCTGGCCAATCCCGAATGAATTAGATCTTGGTTGGATCCACATGTACCCCACACTTATCAATAATGTATCCCAGATACTGAACCTAGGTCATGCCAAAAATGCACTTGTCCAAATTGGCACATAACTTGTGCTGCCATAGTGTTTGGAGGACCTATCGGATGTGGTGGAGGTGCTCTTCCTAAGTCTGGATAAATATCAGGATGCCATCCAAGTACACTACTACAAATGAGTTGGTGAATGGCTGCAATATGTCATCCATCGGTCTCATGAAGGTTGTAGGAGAATTCGTCATCCTGAAAGGCATGGCCAACCATTCAAAAAGGCCCTCCTTGGATTTGAAGGTAGTCTTGCACACATCGGTCGCTTCAATTGGTACCTATTGATACCCATAATTTAAGTCGATCTTGCTAAAATATTTCACCCCTTTAAGCTGGTCTAGGAGGTCATCAATCCATGGGATCAGGTACCTATTCTAAATAGTGATCTTGTTCAGTGCCCAATAGTCAATACAGAGTCTCCAAGTCATATCCTTCTTCTGTACCAACACGATCGGGCTCCCACAGGGCGATGAACTTGGCCAAATGTGACCCTTTTTCAATAGCTCCTGAATTTGCCTCCTGATTTCATCATTCTCCAGAATAAAGCATCGATATATCGGTCCATTGGGAAGATGAACACTTTGGTTCAGCTTGATGGGGTGCTTAACCTGACAGTGGAGAGGCACCCCAGTGGGTGAGGTGAATATGTCCCGGTACTCCTCCACGACCTTGTCCATTTGTTTTTGTCATGCAGAGGGGCCCTGTCTTGAGTTCATTGCCACAATCTTCTTCTTTCCTTGAGGGTATATCATCAAGAAAACAAACTTCTTGGTTTTGGAAATGAGCTTACTGCATTGTTTTGCAGTAACCAAAGAGATAGCAGCAGAAGGTGGTACCTCTGGTATCCTGTACAAATTATTTCCCAATGTAATAATAATAGCGCGAGGTCGGGACTCATACATAGCATGTCACTTCCATAAGTATGGTTGACCTAATAATACATCAAAAACATCAAGAGGACCAATATCAAATAATACCTCATCGGTGAAGGGCTTGATGCTATAGGGAAGGTGACACTACTGGCTGATGCGGAGATCCTGTCCTTGGTGAAGCCACCCGATGGTGTACAGATATGGGTGTGTTGTGGTTGGGAAACCAAAATGATTCATGACCTCTGCTAAAATTAGGTTCCTTTGGCTCTCACTGTCCACAATGAACTATAATGGGGAACCCTTTACCCACAACTAGGAGTGGGAAAGATGCTCCTCCTCCTATGAATCTTCTGGTTCTTCCTTTTGGATCTTCATGGTGGCAACTGTGGCATTGGGCTTTGCATCGATAATATTCTTCCCTCAATCATTCCCCTTCTTGGGTTCTAATTCACTGTCAGAGTATGCATCTAATTCAGAATACTTTATCTCAACCACCAGTGACTACTTGGCCCGACACTCACGTGTGCTATGAGTGGGGCTCTTATGGAACTCGCACCACTTTCTTGCTTCCTTCTTTAGCTATGCATTGTTTCTCTTTGCTTGTATATTTGGAAATTTTTCTTGAGTCGCTATGCCTTGGCTATGTCCTTGGTTCTATGGTTTGGGGGTACCTTTCCCTTGCTTCTAATTTGCATGTCCAAATTCTCTCTTTCTCTGTTTGAATTTCTGCTCAATTTTGGCAGCATACCGATATGCCGTACCAAGCGAAGAGATGTTGAGGAACTCCATTTCCTCTTGAATGTATCTGTGCAGATAAGCACGGTACTTCAACACCAAATGTTTCTCTAAATTTTGGTACCCAACATGGTGCACAGGGTATGGAACAGATTCGTCAACTCTTGCACATCTTGATCTCTTTACTGCCGGAGCGTAGTCCATTGTATGTACTTGTCCTCATAGCTCTCCACTGGATAATATTGTCCCTTTATAGCATCTTGAAAAGAATTCCAAGTGGGTATGGCTGAGAACAGAGAGGTCTCCTCCTTGTCCTTTCTCTCATAGTACATTTCCCACCAATCCTTGACATGGGGGATGACTTTGAGTAAAAAAATAATAATATTTTCCCAGTCAGAAAAGTCATGAACCGAGAAATATCCTTCTAATAGATTCAAACATCTATCTACGACGTCTGAATCTATTCGGCCATTAAATATGGGAATTTCAAATTTTACTTGAACCTTAAAAAGGGTTGCACCTCCAGAGTGGCTGCTAGATGTAGATGCACTACCAGTGGGAAGTCGTTGAAGGATCTGGGCAAAGTTATCCATCATCGTGTTCCTTTGTTTTTCAAGGGCCTCCTCAAGCAACATTTTGATAGGATATTATGTTCCCTCATATTTCTTTTCGTCCCCCATGGGTGGCCATCAGGATTTGTGAGGCTGATCTTGCAAAGGTTCAACCAGATCGATCCCTAACTCTTTATACCCTGCCCTCATTGGGGACATGCAAATAAAGATCGAGAAATTACAGATTGCTCTGATACCATTGATCCAAATTTATGCAGGAACACAATAGAATACAAAAATAACCATAGAAACAAATATGCAGCAAAAATAACACTTGATTTCATTCATCAATAACTTAAACTTGTTTACATACAGAATGGAAATAAACTAGCTAGAGTGTTGGTAGCTTATCTCTGAGAAGAGATGTGGTGGCTACATGCCTATAAAATCTATGTTATAATGAGTCTCAAATGCCTATATTGAGGAACAATGGAAACCCTAAACATCCAAAAACCTAACCCTAGGAGGTGAAACACCAGAATGTGGGCCCCGTTGGGTAATTTGGTACATCAATTTCTTGGGGTCGTAACTTTAGCATACTACCTCCATTTGATGTGCATGATACATCGTTATAAAAATCTGTTTAAGGAATAAATCCATAAATAACAAATATCAAGTCCAAAATGAACTCATATTTTCCCGACCATTCGATGCTGAAAAAACATCATTTAGGGCCTCAAAACGGCTCCGAAAGTTTAGGACCTGAAAACTGTAAAAAATAGTAAATTGTGTTATAATTAAGGAAACTAGAAAACTAAAAGAAACAATGGTGGGGGTCCAAGAGGAATAGGTGGGTGTCCACCAATATCCTCATGGATCATTCCTCCCCCCTTAGGAAGCAATGGTCCCCATTGCATTGAGTTCCTCCATGAGATGAGGAAACTTCAGCTGAACTTGGTCCCTGGTGAGCCACGTTTCCTAGTGAAGGAGTTGGCCTACTTTGACAGCTTGATATAGCTGCATCTTCTACTAGAGGGTGTTCTTGATCTTTGAATATGATCAGTTATGGCTTATGCAGTCAGGGTTTAACTTTGTTGGTGTGAGTTGTTCTACCATGTCTAATGTGTCTAGTAGAGGTGGAAAGCAGGGCTGAAGGCAATCCACATTGAACAATTGGTGCAGAGAAAGGAATGGTGGAATACTCAGCTTGAATGCATGGTCCCCAATAGCCTTGGTGATGGTGTATGGACCATATCGGAGTGGGCGAAGCTTGCAGTGGGGTCTAGTGAGGCACTCCTTATCCAAATTTAGCCACACTTTGTTGCCCACCTAGAAGTTGTGTTGCACCCGATGCTGATTATGTCACTGATTGTACTTAGCATTGGATCTATCCAATATTCCATGAACCTATTGGTGAATGTGATGAATGCGTTCAATGAATCTGTTTGACTTGGAAACTTCATACTAGATATGAGATGAATCAACCTGAGTAGCTGCAAATGACATGGCTACGTCAATGGGACATAGTGGTTGGAATCCCATGCCCACCTGAAAGGGGCTATGGTTGGTTGAGACATGGAGGGCCCAGTTATAGCTGTGTTGTACATAGGGGATGCTCTCATCCCATGTGTGTGGATGCTTTGAGTTGTACATGCACAAAATGTATATGATCATCCTGTTGACGACCTCTATCTGGGCATCCATCTGGGGATGGAAAGCTATGGACTTAGTGAGCTTGGTGTCTAGCATTAACCATAGGATAGACCCGAATATACTAAGGAATATACTATCCCGAGTATGAGATTATGGACTGTGGGATCCCAAAGTGTACCCAAAGTTGTTCAAAGAAGAGTTTAGCAGTGGATTTTGTTGTGATATTCTTCTTGCAGGCTACCATTATGGCCATCTTTGAGAATCTTTCAATGACCACAAACAAACAGTCATTGCCATGCTTAGTAGAAGGAAGGTTTGACATGTAATCCATGGAGATGGATTCCTAAGGTCGACTAGGGGTAGGAAATGGGGTATAGAGGCCTTGGTTCTTGATGTATGGTTTGGCAATGGTGCAGGTAGTGCAGGATCGAATGTACTTCCTAACATCTTGTCGCATGTTCGGATGTCTTGGCCCCTTGATTTCATTGCGATCTTCTTTTGCAATATTCCACCCTTTGGTAATTTTTCCTTTGCATCTAGTGCCAAATATTTAATGTAAGTTAAGACTTGGCCCTCTTCATCCTCAATGAGCATTGATGGCATGTAAATTTTCAAGTTATTTACATTTACTAATGAGCAAATAGACATATAAGGTGGAATATTGAGTTCGCAGGAATTGTTTCCTATATTCTCCAATATTTTGAAAGGCCCATATCTTAAGGCTTCAATTTTCTTCCTTGGTCTTTATAAATAAGAGAAAATTTGAGACTAAATTATTGTTTTTTTTATTTTTGAGTTCGAATTTCCCTATGAAAAACTAAATTTTTTCATGTGTAATGAAGTTTACTATTCACTATGCAAATTGAAACATTGTGAAATCTCTATAATTTATTGAAATATACATTATATATTTTGTTTATTTTATTGAAATTTAGATTATTGCGCCAAGAGGCGCTCTATAGCCCAGTATGGGGGAGATCTTGTAAGGTTATGTAACATTTGTAACATGTCGACAAAAAATAATAGTGATAGTGAATATTATGGAAGAGATTTTGTAACACAAAATAAAAAATAATATCACTTTTGTAAAGTTATTTTTATTAATAAAAAATAAATTTTCTAATAGTCCAAAATAAAACAATCTAATATGGGGGAGATGTTGTAATCTTCCTACCTAACAAAACAATAAAAATGTAAAAATTTAATTATCCGTAAAA
>LPNX010358703.1:123250-133328 GCA_001517045.1 Pseudotsuga menziesii | reverse complement strand
TTCATCATAGCATTGCTAATATTCTTAAGGATGCATGATATTTTGCAAGAAATTAGATCAACCTATGAAAATAGTTTAATACCCTAAAGATCTATTGTTTATAAAGTAATATCCTTGAATTAATTTTATATCTAATATAGTAGTATAAGTTCATTCGCATTGTTGGTGGTCTAGAATTAGTTGGATGGGGACCAACTAGTCTATAAGCAATTCTAGGTCAAATATATTTGTATTAGCTTCTCACCCTTTTTTCAACTCATGAAGTTTAGATATGTAGAGGTAGGTTGTCAGCTATCCCCTTTCTTACTTACTATAAAATTTATTGTTAATCAATGATGTTTGGTCTAGCTCTTTATCTTTCAAATTGCATAATACTACTAGGTTATTCACAATAGTGATTATCTAGTTACAATAAATTATTAATATTTTGGAAAACCTATGAAGTACAAAATTTTGAACATTTATGAGCATTAGCACAACATTGTAGCAATTTTTCCCTATGTGCTTTCTATCTTGGAAGTCGAGGAGCACATTCTTTTGTGTCACTTCAATTGGAATATTAATAATGTTAATGATCAATGGTTTGCAATTGAGGATATTGTGAGGAATGTTGGGGTTAATTTGGTAGCAAATAAAACATGGGACTGAATAAGAAGAAAAGGAGGACAATAATTTTATTAAATAATCATAATAAGTATGGACAACATGAAAATTAAAATGGAAATCATTAATTCCCAATTTGTATCCCATATTACTAAAAAAAATATTTTTCTATCGGAAAAATGAAGATGGAAATCAAAACTTTGCCAGGAAATACATGTAGAACGCCCCGTCACAAAATTCATCATTAACCAATGATTAGTGACTAGCAAAAATGAAGGAGATATGTTGAAATCAATGTTTTGTAAAGATACGTGACTAGAATTTTCTAGACATTATCAATATATAATGGTGTAGTCGAATGCTCCTTCACATAAGAACCCTAAGAATCTATCTAAAGCCCTCAACCTCCTCCATGTATTTTAAGAAGGAGGGGAGTTTTTTATTAGATTATTGCAAATATACATCATCTTCCACAATGTGTTCATCCAAGAAAATTGACTCAACTTCTTATTAATTGCATGTATGTGTGTGGAAACATTGATTATGGGTGGTCCTGAGGGAAATGGAGGTTCACTGATCTATAAAATACCTTGATATTCTAATGATTGGCTCCAAAGATGGATATAAACTTACAAAGATGACAATGAGTCTATGACAAACCCATGTGTATTGTTAAGGGGTTCCATGAAAAACCTATGTGTATTGTGTGTGTGCCATTGTGTAATATCTATTTTTCTTAAGAATTTGTATGCATTATTTCACTTCATTGGAAATATCTTAATGAGAAGAACGTCAATTCCCACCTTGGAAGAGGCAAGTATATAGCAACTCTTATTCAACACCAAGCCCCCAAAAATTATTTAAGGACCCCAAAATGTGTGAAAAGTTGATGATCAAAATTTACCAATCACCATCTCTTATATGTACAAAAAATTAATATCCCCCATCTATAACATCATGAAAATCACATGGTACGTATGTAGATCCATTTTAGAAAATCCATCATGTTTTATGAGGATTTTAGTTCCCATAAGTTTGATATTTGAAGGAGACAATGAAAAAATTCCTTGAGTTTATCCTTTGAGTTCTTTTTTTCCTTATTCTATATTTGACCCTTTAATCCCACTTTCCAAAGATCCTCTTGTCCCCTTGATTTGATTGTGATATTCTTTTGCATATTCCACCCTTTAGTAATTTTTCCTATGCCTCTAGATGCAAATGTTTAATGGAAGGTGTTAGCACCCTATAATTTTCCAGTGGCTGCTGCAAGAAGTCACAGGGGTAACCATTTCAACCAACTTTAGACCATATTTTATCCAATATGGTCAGAGAGGGCTCTCTGTTGTCATAGAGGAAAGAAAGACATATGCATAAAACTTTGGACAGCTCGTAGAAGGCTATATTTCTGTAGGTAATAAGGCATTGATAGTTTTAAAAAATCGCAGAACAAACATACAGGAAAATCATTGGGAAATGTAGTCAAATACCAAATAAATCAAGGGTATTACATCAAAAATGAGAAAGGGAATTTCCTTTATATTCTGAGGTAAAGTAAGCAGCACATACAGTCAAATATCTTGAAAGGGTGGTGAAGGGAGAAGGAGAGAAAAAACCCAAGGAAACAAGAGGCACCTGTTTGTGGATGAATCTCTTGCACCATCTTTAGTAGAATGAAAAAAAAAGGCTAGTATGTCCAGTGGAGCATAGGAGATGAATTCCAAACCATTTACCAGAAAAAAAATAACAAATGCAGTGTCTAATACGAGGAGCACTTAGCTTAGGATGAATTCCTTGTATACTAATCTAGAGCACATTAGGAGAAATACACAAAAATGAAAGGGATGACCAAGAAACACAAACTAAATGCAACCACCATGATGAATCTCAGAAACATAGGAGAATATTTATCATTAATACTTCCAAGATAGTTACAGAGACCAACCCCAAAATAGATCCCAATTATTCTACAAAAATTTGGAATGAAATCCCAGATCATCATTTCAAATCCCAATGATTTCTTGAGGTGGCATGCTTTCCATGATTATTTTCCTGAAATTGGCCTCACAGTGTAGCAGCCACGCCAACCGCAAAATAGAAATGCAGAAGGAGAGATGCCCAACTCTTTCTAACCATTTTAGTTTTTAAGGAGTGACCCACTTTACTGAATCATTCCCATACTCCAACTAAGCATCTCCTTTGTGTAGATCCCTTTCCTTCAAGCACCTTATGTGACGCGACATTGTTTTTTACCGTAGATCTCATCTACGCAAAGATCTGTCATTTCTTACTGTGTCCATTTACACAATTTCACTCTCCTCACCCGAGTTAACCTCCCTGCACCTTTCACTGGTGAATCCACCTAACACAATTGATCTGGACCATATCAAATCTCAAACGTTTAGAGATACAGGACCCTGAAATGTGTCGCACCAGCCGCCTTCATTAACCATCATGCACTTTCACCAAGAGAAACCTTTTGGAACCATGGATTAATGGCATCATCACATATCGATCGTTCATTTGCGTGGGCCCTAATTCCCCTTTGCAACACTCCATCCAGTTAACCACCATGCATGTTGTTGCAGAGAATTGTGATCCCACCATAGATTGCTAGTGTTGGAGGATCATGGCTACTGGCTTTTGAAGGAAGGTACAAATTTCACAACCATTCACATTTAAATGGGCCACACACCTTCCCTTTCAGCAAAAATTTTCTCATCGTCTACCTGCCTTAACTACGTGTTTGCGTCATTTATTTTGAGGGTCTACAGGGTCTAGATGCATTTTTTCGGGCTTGGTTCTCGTATTTTTCCTGTCCATTGGTTGTCCTTTTTTATTGAGATTAGGCTGATCCCATATGATGGCTCGCTTCAAAATATTAGTATTGGTGTGAGACAAGTGCTAAAAGCGGCTCCAATTTGGGGATGTTATCCTCCCTGTGAGGTAGAAAAGAACCATGTAGGCCACATGTCTTATCCATTGAAACACCCACCTCTTCTGTAGATCCCTGTAATTTAATTGGAAAACAAACTTAAATGATGACATCTATTGAATATCTTAGTACCTTCACCTCAAGATTTAAATCTTGTCAGAGAGCCATCCACACATGCAATATGTTATTAAAACAAAAGGAAATGGTATATATAATGACAATGGGACTGAATTCTTCTAAAAAGTAATGTTTGAGAAGACTCCCATTAACCGAAGCTCCAGATAGCAATCCACCTTCATTTTCCTCCAACACATAAGCATTCTTTCCCCTGAAGACAGAGCTTTTGTACAATCCTTTCCATAGGTGACCAAAATTTCCATGTGTTCTTTCCTCCTCATGGGGTGAATCCCACTGTAACAGCACATCACCTATATAGAAATTGTCATTCTTGATTCTTCTATTGAAAAATTCTTTCACTTTGTCCTAGAAAAGATGTGTCCTATTGAATATCTTCTCCCTTTGCTATTGTAGCTCAACCAATTGATACATCCTCCTCCAGATGGGGTGAGTTTCAACGTCCTCTTCATGCAACAATCTCATCACTGCTAAGCTTAGGGAGTTAGGAAAAATTGCTTTTGATCCATAGACTATCTAGAATGGTGACGTTCCTGTAGATTTATTTATGCTAATACTATCATCCCACAAGGAATTGATTAGTTTAGTGTGTCAATCCTTCTTATTTTCCCGCAATTGCTTCTTTATGATCCTCATGAGGCTCTTTCTTGTGGATTCCTCCATTCCATTCTCTTGGGGGTGGTAGGAGATGGAATCCCCTAGCTATATTTGGTATTTAAAATAGAATGCGATAATTTTATTCAACTTAGAATATGGAGCATTATTAATAATTATTTTCTTGGGAACACCATACCTAGACAAGGCATGCTCCTCCAAAAATTGCATGATTACTATTTCGGTGGATTTCCTTGTGGGGATAGACTCGATCCATTTTGTGAAGTAATTAGTGGTGGTTAGGATCCATATGTGATGCCCTAATAAATGAGGATTGATCTCCCTGATAAAATATAGTCCCCATTGCTGGAAAGGGGCTTCGACCTAGATAGGGTTTAAGGAAAATGATACCAACGTTTTCCTACCTTCAAAAATATAACATTTATGGTAGGCCTCTAACTTTTTATGGGTATCAGATAATATCATAGACCAATAGAATCCTTCCCTCATAATTTTTTTTACCATGGTTTTCCAATAGTGATTCCCTCCACATTCCCCTGCGTGGAAATTCTCAATAAGTTTCTTAGCCTCGTGTTTCTCCACGCAATTCAAAAAAAAATTCCTGCGCTCTTTCCAATACAACTTCTTGTTTCAGATGCATAACCTTATCATTGTCTATTTGAGGAATCTAGATTTGGTTTTATGCATGCCCTGCAGAGCCTACAAATGTTGTAGGATGAAAATGACATCAGTGTACCATGGTGAGTATAGAAACTACTCACCTATCAGGGGGCATGACTGTCTTTAAGGCTTCTTCTCTTCAGCTGACAACTCAACGATCATATGCAGGCTAAGAGCATTGCAGTTGGACTGGGCCATAATTTTAGCTAACCCCTACCCTTTTACCAACTTTGTGGGTTCGATTTCTAGATCGTACTCAATAAAAATTACAATCTCTTTTCCCCTCCATCCCCGCAGATCTGGTTGAGTCAGGATGTCTTTCATAATGCTGGTAGGCATGTGGGCTATAATATGGGAATGTAGGATGTATACTATAAAATACTTTAGAGACTACACCATAGCATATGCTTGATTTTCTAGGATGTTATGCTTCAAGGGGGCATCCATCAAAGTCTTGTTTTACAAGGTGATGGGATGCTCATATCCTTAATGGTTCTTTCATAGCAACACTCCCACTTTGTGCTTGAAGGAAAACGAGAAGATGAGGGAATATTTGGAGAAATGTGGGATTCTGAGGATAAGTTCCTTAGCTATCAACTTCTTTATGATCTCGAATGATTGTCTGGATTCAGGCGTCCACCATATCTCTTGTTCATTTCCTAGCATTTTAGTTATATATTTGATTGTTTTAGTGAATGGAGCGATAAATATTATAAGTAAATTTACCTTTCCCATGAACGATTGAACTCTTCCTTGTTCCAAGGGAGCTCTATTTTTCTAATAGCCTTGACCCTCTTGGGATCTATCTTGATGCCCTCCTGACAGATTATATTCCTAAGCAACTTTCCTTCCTTCATAGCAAAGAACGACTTTTTAGGATTCAAGGAGATGCCAAATTTCCTACACTTTTTGAATGTTCTTAACAGGTGGGTGACATGTTCTTCATCATACTTGGACAAAACAGTGATGTTGCCTAGATAGATAACCATGGTTTTATCATTTTCATCAGTGAATGCTATGTACATGTCCCACTGGAATGTTGCACCCGCATTCATTATCCCAAATGACATTTTAGCGTACATGAAGGTACCTTAAGGAGTGGTGAAAGCCATATTCTCTTGGTCGTCTGGATGAACCACAATCTAGTTATATCCGGAGAAACCATCCAACATGGAGATCCTTTGAGAACCCACTACTCTATGAAATATATGGTGCATTTTGGAAGAGGGTAATAATCCTTCAAGGAAACTCTATTCAAGGTTCTAAAGTCGATACAAATTCTTATTTCCTCATCCTTCCTTCTAACAGGAACCAGATTCGCCACCCAATGCGAGAATGGGAGGGCTACAATGATTTTGGCTTCGAACAACTTCTTAATCTCCTTTTCCACCAAGGGAAATAGCTTTGGATTCATCCTTCTAAGATTCTATTTGAATGATATCTCATCCTTCTTTATTGGTATGGTATTCTAGATGATGTTGGTGTCCTAATCCTAGTCCTTGTAACTCCAGGAAAACACATCTAAATATTCTTTCATCGGCGAGATATACCTCTGTTTGGATATAGGCGAGAGGGTCCTTGATATTTTGATGATATTAGGATACTCTTTTGTCACAATATTCACCTCCTCCACATATTCATAGTTTGGGACCAATTGGGGCTCTCTCACTACATCATGCGAATCTAAGAGCTTCTCTAGAGACACCATACCCCTAGGGATGGAATTTCCCTTTAGCTGCAAAATTTCTTTACCGCATAGGTTATTCTCGTACCCCTACTAAACCTCAGAATCCTACAATTTAGACCCTGAAACCCTTTCCCATTCAAAATTTGAGTAAAAACACGGGGATATACGTTGAAAATACAAACAAAAAGGTAGTTTTTTTTATGATACCTATCCCCAAATTTATATTAAAAAAGTGTTTAAGACCTATATGGTATTTCAAATTTAAAGCAATTTCATTGACTAACACATGATGACATGGAATTTGAGTTAAAGTTAAAAGGCCCATTTTGAGTTGAAATTTTCTCTAATGATGGTACTCATCATGGTGTCAATTATAGCCTCTTGCGAGCTCGAGGTGGAGGGATGCTCCAACTCTTTGTCAACCTTTTGATTCCTTTCCTCTCTTCTCCATTCCCCTTCATCTCTTTTCTTCTTTCTTGCAGTGACTAGTTTCATGTCCACTTCTATGGTATTTTTCATCATAGATGCCAAGGAGGTTGATCTTCTTTCACTTATCCATAAGGAGAATTCACCATCCAAAGATTCTACGTACTGAAGTTGGGCTAAACCTATAGGAGGTTTAAATTGAGCAGGGATAGAATTGTACACTTTCATGAACCTATCTGAGAATTCTTGGATGGAATCAATCTCCTTCCTCCTCATGGAATGATATTGAGATAGATACTACTTGGGGCTCTTTTGATCTGCCCATTTGTCTTTGAAAGCATCCTCAAAGGCTTAATAACTCATAATAGAGTCATCTATGAGGTTTTTATACCATTTCCTCACTTCTCCAAGAAGGGTTTGGGAAAATAGTATGACCTTAACATCATCATGGTCTACCTCTTCCAGGTCAACCTAGTCCGAAAACCACCCCATATTTTCTTCAGTCGAGTACCCTCTTTCTCCATAGAATTTCTTGAGCCTGGTGGATCATCCCAGGGGGAGGTTGTGTAGAACCACAGGAATGAATATAGGAGTGAATTTGTTGGCCATCCTTGGGGTATAACTAGGTTTACTAAAGGGTTTGGGACTAGTGTGATAGGAATCAATAAGCTGTAAGGTACAAAAAGGTGGTGGGGAGTGGCGAAATTCAGAGATGAAGGATAATTTTTTTGAGAATTAGTGGGAGATGGAGGTGTGAAGGGAAATATCCTTGTGCAATCAAGATTTGAAAAGGATTGATTAGCGGTGACTTAGGGTCTAGAAGGTATAGGAAACCACTACATATAGGCTCTAAGCTCTGAGGTGACTAGGAAATGTAGGGAAATTCAAATGCAGAGGTGCCAGATGCTAGGTCAGAGAGGCTAGATTCATATTTAGATCTGGGAAAGGATAACCCACACTCTTCATTACAATGTTCAGATATATCACCAACAGAAATAGCACTATCACCTAGAAAAGACAAAATCCTGACTAACCTCGGTAGTCTATTTTCCCTTTGGATCAAACTTTTAGGATCGAAAACTTCTTGGAAGGACTCTACATCAAAATTTATTCTCACATGGGTTCTTCTTCTGATCGCTAGTATTTCTCAGTGAGATTCTGTCACAATTTTCATGGAGTTTCCAGAGCATGTGCAACCAATTGTGTGTCTAGGACCGACTGCTCAACAGGGTCATAGAACTAAAGCTATGTCATCTTTCTCAAGGAGATAATAGTAGTTAGGCTCTCTGGAAATGGCGCGAAGATGTTAGCACCCTGTAATTTTCTAGTGGTTGCTGCATGAAGTCACAAGGGGTAACCATTTAAACCAACTTTAGACCCTATTCTAGCCATTATGATCAGAGAGGGCTCTCTCTTGTCACAGAGGAAAGAAACACATATGCATAAAAATTTGGATAGATCATAGAATTTTATATTTCTATAGGAAACAAGGCGTTGATAGTTTTAAAAAATGGCAGAACAGATTTATAGGAAAATCATTAGGCAATGGAGTCAAATCTCAAATCAGTCAATGGTATTACAACAAAAATGAGAAAGTGAATTTCCTTTATATTTTGAGGCAAAGTAATTAGCACAGATAGTCAAATATATTGAAAGGGTGGTGAAGGGAGAAGGAGAGAAAAATCCTAGTGAAGCAAGAGGCACCTATCTATGGATGAATCTCTTGCACCGCCTTTAGTAGAATGAACAACAAAGGCTAGTATCTGTAGTGGAGCATAGGAGATGAATTCCATATCATTTACCATAACACAATAACGAATGCAACATCTAATATGAGGAGCGCATAGCTGAGAGCTAATTCCTTGTATACTAATCTAGAGTGAATTAGTAGAAATACACAAAAATGATAGCGATGAATAGGAAACATAGACTAAATGCAACCACCGTGATGAATCTTAGAGTTATCTGTTCCAATTATTCACTCATTAGAGGAAATTTCAACTCAAAATGGGCCTTTTAACTCTAATTCAAATTCCATGTCATCATGTGTTAACCAATGAAATTACTTTAAATTTGAAATATTGTATAGGTCTTAAACACATTTTTAATATAAATTTTGGGATAGATATCATAAAAAAAATTACTTTTTTTATTTGTATTTTCGACATATCTCCCTGTGTTTTTACTCAAATTTCGATTGGGAGAACTAGTTAGATGTGGAATAAAATTACGCATCCAACGAGTACCCACTAATGACATCATCATCATGTTTTTTTCAGGTATTTCTTTTTTTTGGGGTAGCAGAGTCCACAAAAGTATGCTGAGTGGGTACTCGTTGGATGAAGAATTTAATTATGCATCCAATGAGATCTCCTAATCAAAAATTGATTAAAAACATGGGGTGATATGATGAAAATACAAACAAAAAGTAGTTTTTTTCTTTTCTTCCTCCAAAATTAATAAATATTATTTTATTAATTTTTTTAGGAGGCCCATTTTGAGTTGAAATTTCCTCTAATGTGATGTTTTCCTTAAAATTATCCATAGAAATTGAACGAAATCTAGAGTTAATTGAATTGAAAATATAGTGCTGCTGCTATTGAATGAAATGAAACAATGACTCTACCCAAATCTCTTGTCATATGGTAGAGCGATCAAATATCCTCTCATATGGCAGAGTAGAGCAAATAGTGCTACTGCTGTTGAATGTAACGAAACAATGACACTGAGACCAAACCTGTAGCAGTCGAGGAGGAGGAGGGGGGATGCATCCTACTCATATTCACGATAATGATGATGCTCCTATTACCAAATCTTCTAAATAATTAGGGCATCAAAGATTAGCAAGACGATGAAGCAAAAGCGAAAATGCCATAAAAACACAGAAGCAAAAATGTAGATGGCAAAGATACAGAGAGCACCTAAGGAAATTGTGATTGTCTTCCTTCCATCCCTAGGTCTCTCCTCCACCCCCTCACTTCTCCTCTACCCCTTCTCTCCTCCCCCCCCCTCCTCCCCTG
>LPNX010358703.1:53658-119810 GCA_001517045.1 Pseudotsuga menziesii | reverse complement strand
ATTAATTTAAAATAATTAATACCCCAAAAAATTAAATTTTTTTATATACTTTACAAACTAGCTAAAAATATACAATTTATTTTTTGACATACTTTTAGAAAGCATTAAAAAAAATACAAGATTTTGGCCTACACTCTTTTGACATATTTTACAAAAAATTAAAAAAATATACAACCTTTTGACATATTGAAAATAATAGAAAAATATACGAATTTCCTTAATGTAAAAACACTATGTTAATAGACAAATATATTAATCCCTACTTTCTTGAAGAAAAATTCATTAATGTATATTGCATTCTCCAAGTGACTTGCATTTATATTAATGTGAGAAACACTTATCTCTAGCATCAATTTATATAAAATTCCATTATCACAATTCATGAAACCTAGTTTTTAGGGAAACTGAGTTTTTACTAAAACAGACATCTTTTATTGAACAAATATTTTAAAAATCTAATTGAACAATGAATCTCAAACAACTGATATAAATTTGTCTATGGTTGTGGCCGTGTCCATGGCTCGGCTAAGTAAGTAGACATAATGACCATAGTGTCTGAGAGTGTGTTTCTTGTTGCAAGAATATATATATATATATATATATATTAGATTACAAGTCATCTATATGCAAGGCTTTTAAAACATTTCAAATTTCAAGAATGCAAAGCTTTTAAAACATTTCAAATAAAAATGAAAACATTAACATCTAAATGCTTGTGTTTCAAATCCAGCTACTTAATCACCACACCACTTGAACATAATTTGAATAGAAATTTTACAATTTTAGTAATTGTCAACGATGGTAGACATTGCAAAATAACCCATCCGAAAGCTTCTTCCTATTGGAGCCACAAATATCCAAAAATATTTGAATTATTCTCTACTCATTCCTATTTGAACAGGAATATTTGAATTATTCTATGCTCATTCCGGTCTGAACAAACAAGAATATTTGAATTGCTCATTCCAGTTTGAACATTTTGTATAGCGCATAGCAAGGTATGTGGAAAATATGCAAATACATAAATATAAGATGGTAGAAGGGACTTCAATTTGAGCATTGCAATCAATTTACTGGACATAATTAAAATCGAGAAAATTAGAAATGTCAACGTTGGATTTCTGATCCTTCAAACAAAAGGTTTCTATCTCTGGGGCATCAAACGAAACAATTATTAACTAATGTTTTCCTTAAATGTATCTGAAATTGAAGGAAATCTAAAGTGAATTGAATGAAACGAAATCTGCTCTCATATGGCAGAGCGATCAAATCTCCTTTCATATGGCAGAGCAGAGTAGACACTGTTGAATGAAATGAAACAATTACTTAGAAGATATTTTGACAAAAACAAATGCATTAAATGATAAGACCAAACCTGCAGCAGTCAAGGAGGGGGATGCATCCTACTCATATTCAGGATGATGATGATGCTCTTGTTACCGTATCTTCTAAATAATTGGGGCATCAAAGACGGGCAAGACGGACAAGCAAAAGCGGAAATGCAGAGGACAAAGATACAGAGAGCGCCTAAGGAAATTGCGATTGCCCGCTTGCCATCGCTGGTTCCCCATTCCCAATTTAATCCAAAGTGTACAAAAGTTTTAAAAGGAAAATTTACAATAAAACTTTGATCCGATCCATCTTGAAAGCATGAATCGAAAGAGGAGAGGAGGAAATTGCAGAAGCGGAAATGCCATAAAAACACAACAATTTCCAGAAGCGAAAATGCAGATGGAAAAGATACAGAGAGTGCCTAAGAAAATAATGATCGTTTGTGTTACAAGAATGATCTGATCCATTTTGAAAGCATGAAACGAAAGAGGAAATTGCCAAAAGTGGAAATGCAGATGGCAAAGATACAGAGAGCACCTAAGCAAATAATGGTAGTTTTAGAAGAAGATACAAGAGCGCCATCATTTTACAAGAATGCTTACCGTATCTTCTAAATAATTGGGGGATAAAACGAAACGAAAAGGCGGACAAGAAAAGATATAGATAGCGCCTAAGCGATTCAAGTTTCTCACCGCACTGGTTCTCTCCATTCAATCCAAGGTTCTCTCCCGCCTTCAAGGTTTTCGCCTGCCTGCAATCGCTGGTTCTCTCCATTCGCAATACAAAAGTTTTAAAAGGAAACCGCATAAAGCAATTCAATATGAAGTTTACAAGCATTAAAAGCATATAGCATTTACAAAAGCTTAAAATCATACAACATAAAGTAACAGCTAAGCAATAAAATAGAAAAGACGGACAAGCAAAGACTCAATTCAAGGTTCTCGCCCGCCTTCGATCGATCGCTAATAAAAATATATA
This sequence comes from Pseudotsuga menziesii, assembly GCA_001517045.1. Lineage (NCBI taxonomy): Eukaryota > Viridiplantae > Streptophyta > Pinopsida > Pinales > Pinaceae > Pseudotsuga > Pseudotsuga menziesii. Next base: position 117,500 of record LPNX010358703.1, on the reverse strand, counting down.
TTATATATTTGTCATGGTGAAAAAAGAAAAATCTAATCAAACTTAAATATAAAAATATATATTATATATTTGTCATGCTTTTTCACCGTGTAACATGGAAATATTATGGAATCTTTGTATATATATTATATATTTTGTTATAATTTATTGAAATTGAAATTTTATATTTTATTAAAATATATCTAGTAATTTATGTTCTTTTTAGTATAAAAGGAAACATTGTGAAATCTTTATATACCAGCATAGATCCAAATCCCAGGCTCTATCAAGCGTCAAGAGGGATCAAATCCTTGGAGGTGCAGACCTCTTCTTAAGTATTGCACTCAACTATAAGCTTTAATGTGATTCAGACCAAAATGCACATTTTTTTATTTAAGGTCCACAAATAATATTTTTATTATTAATATTTAATACTATTTATGGCTGCATATAATATTTTTTATTTTTTTAGGAAAAAACATTAAAACATCTCCCCATACATAGTTTTAAAACCATGTGCAAGGCCCTCCTAAAATCATGGGTTGTTTAGGAGGCCTTGCACATGGTATTAAAACCATTTGCAACTACCTCCTAAACCAAGTACAACAAAACCATGGGTTGTTTAGGAGGCCTTGCACATGGATTTAAAACCATTTGTAAGGCCCTCCTAAACCATGTACAATAAAACCATGGGCTTTTAAAAGGCCTTGCACATGGTTTTAAAACCATGTGCATGACCAACATTTTTTTTGCGGATAATTCAATTTTTTATTTTTATTATTTTTTATTATTTTGTTAAGTAGAAACATTACAATATCTCCCCTATATTGTGTTGTTTTTCTCTCAGACATTTTTTTATGGCAAATAATTAAATTTTTTATTTATTTTTTATTATTTTGTTAGGTAGGAACATTACAACATCTCACCGATATTAGATTGTTTTTGTGGCCGACATTTCTTTTGGAAGATAATTAAAAGTTTTGTTTTTTATAGCCGACATCTATGTAAAATTACGTAACATTACAACGTTACGTAACGTTACAACATTACATAACGTTACAAGATCTCCCCCATACTGGGCTGTAGAGCGCCTCTCGGCGCAATAAATGGTGTTCATCATCTAAAATAAGAAGATATAAAAGCAATTACTATGTTTGTAAGAAATTAGATCGACCTATGAAAAGAGTTTAATACCTAAAAGATCTATTGTTTATAAGTAAGGTCTTTGAATTCATTTTATATCTAAGATAGTAGTATACGTTCATTCACATTGTTGGTGCTCTAGAATTAGTTGGATGGGGACCAACTAGTGTATAGGTGATTCTAGGTCAAATATATTTGTATTGGCTTGGCACCCTTTTTTCAATTCATGAATTTTAGATATGTAGAGGTAGGTTGTCAACTATCCCCTTTCTTACTTACTATAGAATTTATTTTTAATCAACGAAGTTTGGTCTAGCTCTTTATCGTTCAAACTGGAGAAGACTACTAGGTTATTCACAATAGTGATTATCTAGTTACAATAAATTATTAATATTTTGGTGAACCTATGAAGTACACAATTCTGAACATTTATGAGCATTAGCACAACATTGTCGCAAATTTTCCCTATGTGCTTTCTATCTTGGAAGTTGACGCCCACATTCTTTTGTGTCACTTCAATTGGGGTATTAATAATGTTAATGATCAATGGTTTGCAATTGAGGAGATTGCGAGGAATGTTGGGGTTAATGTGTTAGCAAATAAAACATGGGACTAAAGAATAAGAAAAGGAGGACAAGAATTCTTTTAAATAATCGTAATAAGTATGGACAACATGAAAATGAAAATGGAAATCATTAATTACCAATTTGTATCCCATATTACCTAAAAAATATGTTTCTATAGGAAAAATGAAGATGTAAATCAATAATTTGCAAGGAAATACATGTAGAACGCCCCGTCACAAAATCCATCATTAACCAATGATTAATGACTAGCAAAAATGAAGGTGATATGTTGAAATCAATGTTTTGTAAAGATATGTGGCAAGCATTTTCTAGACAATATCATTATATAATGGTGTAGTTGAATGCTCCTTCACATAAGCACCCTAAGAATCTATCTCAAGGCCACAACCTCATCCATGTATTTTAAGAAGGTGGGGATTTTTTTATTAGATTGTTGCAACTCTACATTGTCTTCCACAATGTGTTCATCCAAAAAAATTGACTCAAATTATTCATTGCATGTATGTGTGTGGAACCATTGGTTTATTCCATGGTCCTATGGGAGATGGAGGTTCATTGATCTAAAAACTTGCTTGATAGTCTAATGATTGCCTCCAAAAATGGATCTAAACTTACAAGGATGACAATGAGCTTATACTCTATTGTGCCATACTCTTTTGTGTTTTTAAAGATTAAACCACCATTCAAATTATTTAACTACTACACCATATGAAATTCAATACAATATAAAATACACACATAATGGAACACAAACATTTACCCTCAAAACTTATACATGGCATGTTGTCTTCTTATATTATGCATATTACAAAACTGTCCAAGCTTACTATGAAGCTCATAGAAACTATGGCCTTCTATAGTTATCTACAATATACCTATGTCTCTCTTGTTTATCAACATATCCTCCACACTCATGCTCATATTATGTAATAGTTAATGGCTAGTGAAAAAAATTAACCCTTTTTTTGTTGGGCATGTGTTATATTCTTTACATGTGGGACATGCAATTAGAACATTATATTGCTTTGTCGTATGCATTGGGTGTTGCACATTGCACTAAATTAAGGGGTGTTATAGGGAGGGGGAGCATGTTGACACCTCCTCCCTACTCTAAAAAGAGGAAAACATAAATGGTCTATCCTCCCTTATCGTTACAAGCCTAAGGTGCAACAAAAATTTTGGGTTATTTTTTTCTTTCTGAAGATATGTAATTTAATTCTGGCTGAGGTATTATGGAGTGTAATATGATTTGGGTTAATGGATTAGGTCTTTGGATTTTGTATAATACTTATTTATTGTATTATAAATGGTCAATAAACACATTGACAAAGGTAGAGGTGCAGGTCTAATTTTTGTTGGTTTTTCCTGTTAAGGGGTTCCATGACAAATCTATGTGTATTGTGTGTGTGCCATTGTGTAATATGTATTTTGCTTAAGCATTTTTATGCATGATTTCACTTCATTGTAAATATATTAATGAGAAGAACAATTCCCACCTTGGAAGAGGCAAGTATATAGCGACCCTTATTCAACATTAAGCCCCAAAAAATTGTTTAAGTCCCCCAAAATGTGTGAAACATTGAGGATCAAAATTTACAGTCACCATCTCTAATATGTCCAAAATAATAATATCCCCCATCTGTAAGATCATTAAATTCACATGGTATGTATGTAGATCCATTTTGGATAATCCCTCCCTGTTTTATGAGGATTTTAGTTCCCATAAGTTTAAGATTTGAAGGAGACAAGGAAAAAATTCATTGAGTTTCTCGTTTGAGTTCTGTTTTGCCTTAGTCTATAGTTGAACCTTCAATCCCACTTGCCAAATATCCTCTTGGCCCCTTGATTTCATTGTGATCTTCTTTTGCAGTATTCCACCCTTTGGTAATTTTTCCTTTGCATCTAGCACCAAATATTTAATGGAAGGTAATACTTTTCCCTCTTCATCCTCAATGAGCATGGATGGCATGTAAAGTTTCAAGTTATTTACATTTACTAATGAGCAAATACATATATAAGGTGGAATATCGAGTTTGCAAGAATTGTTTCCTATCTACTCCAATATTTTGAAAGGCCCATATCTCAAGGCTTCAATTTTCTTCCTTGGTCTTTATGAATCAGAGAAAAATTGAGACTAAATTGTTGTTGTTATTTCTTGACTTCAAATTTCCCCATGAAAAACTAAATTTTTTCTTGTGTGATGAAGTTTACTATTCACCATGCAAAAGGAAACATTGTGAAATCTCTATAATTTATTGAAATATAGATTATATATTTTGTTTATTTTATTGAAATTTAGATTATATATTTTGTTAAATACATCATGTGAAATTGTGCTTTTTCCAGGTGCAAAAGGAAACATTATGGAATCTCTCTATATAAATGGTGTCCATTGGCAAAAAATGGAAGACATAAAAGCAAGTGCTATGTTTATAAAAACCATGGCATGAGAAAATGTGTTGCATTGTTTCTATAAACCATGATAAAGATAAATGGTTAACAATGTAATTTTGTTCATTTATGTTTAATTTTGTCCACATATTTTTTCATGGGTGTAATTATTATTATACATATCTATTAATATTAGCTACATTTCTATTACCCACATCACCATATGATTTCATAAATATGACCAAAAATCAAATTAATGTGAAGAGTTATAATTATCCAAAAATAACGTGTTCAAGTTATCATGTAGTGATGGAAGTATATTTTATTTTATATATATTTCACTATCATATACCATTTAACAATTTGTTATTTCTCTCCTTATTTTTGAATAATTTATAGATCCATCTCCTCCTTTCTCTTCCCTTCTCCTCCCTTTTTCCCGGTGTAAATGGATATATTATGGAATCTCTATTTATTAAAATATACATTATATAATTTGTTATTATTTATTAAAATTGAAATTTTATATTTTGTTAAAATACATCTCATTAAATTATGTTTTTTTAGTATAAAAGGAAACATTGTGAAATATTATCTTTATATATAAATGGTGTTCATCATCTAAAATAAGAATATATAAAATCAATTACTATGTTTATAAAAACTATGGCCAGGAAAATGTGTTGTCTCTATAAACTATGATAAAGATAAATGGTTAATAGTGTAATTTTGTTAATTTTGGTTTAATTTTGTCCACATATTTTGTCATGGGTGTAATTATAATTATACATCATTTCTATTATTATTAGCTACATTTCTATTAATTACGTTTGTAAATGTGGTTTTTTATTGTCATTGGTAATTGGGTTGTTATTGCCATTAACAATCATGGACTATTTATTAGAATTATCTATGTGTGAATGTAATCACCCTAGCCTAAATTTTCCATTAATTCCATGCCAAATTCCCATGTGCATGATGTTGTCTTTAACTACACCCACACCACATCCCTATGAGCATGAATTCATCATAGCATTGCTAATGTTCTTAAGGCTGCATGATATTTTGCAAGAAATTAGATCGACCTATGAAAATATTTTAATACCCAAAAGATCTATTGTTTATAAAGTAAGATCCGTGAATTCATTTTATATATAAGATAGTAGTATAAGTTCATTTGCATTGTTGGTGCTCTAGAATTAGTTGGATGGGGACCAACTAGTGTATAGGTGATTTTAGGTCAAATATACTTGTATTGGATTGGAAACCTTTTTTCAATTCACAACGTTTAGATATGTAGAGGTAAGTTGTCAACTACCCCATTTCTTACTAACTATAAAATTTATTGTCAATCAACAAAGTTTGGTCTAGCTCTCTATCATTCAAACTAGAGAAGACTACTAGGTTATTCACAATAATGATTACCTAGTTACAATAAATTATTAATATTTTGTCAAACCTATGAAGTACACTTTTTTGAACATTTATGAGCATTAGCACAACATTGTAGAAATTTTTTCCTATGTGCTTTCTATCTTGGAATTTGAGGCACACATTATTTTCTGTCACTTCAATTGGGGTAATAATAATGTTAATGATCTATGGTTTTGAATTCAGGATATTGTGAGGAAGGTTGGGGTTAATGTGGTAGCAAATAAACATGGGACTAAAGAAGAAGAAAATGAGGAAAATAATTCTTTTAAATAATCATAATAAGTATGGAAAACATGAAAATGAAAAAGGAAATCAATAATTTCCAATTTGTATCCCATATTATTACCAAAAAAAATACTATAGGAAAAATGAAGATGGAAATCAATAATTTGCAAGGAAATACATGAAGAACGCCTTGTCACAAATTCCATCATTAACCAATGATTAATGACTAGCCAAAATGAAGGAAATATGTTGGAATCAATTTTTTGTAAAGATATGTGGCAATCATTTTCTAGAAATTATCATTATATAATGGTGTCATTGAACGCTCCTTCACATAAGCACCCTAAGAATCTATTTCAAGGCCTCAACGTCCTCCATGTATTTTAAGGTGTGGAGTTTTTAATTAGATTGTTACAATTCTACATCGTCTTCCACAATGTGTTCATCCAATAAAATTGACTCAACTTCTTATTCATTGCATGTATGTGTGTGGAACCATTGGTTATGGGTGGTCCTATGGGAAATGGAGGTTAATTGATCTATAAACTAGCTTGATATTCTAATGATAGGCTCCAAAAATGAATCTAAACTTACAAGGATGAAAATGAGCCTATACTCTATTGTGAAATACTATTTTGTGTTTTTAAAGATTAAACCACCATTCAAATTATTTAACTACTATGCCATATGAAATTGAATAAAATAGAAAATACACACATAATGGAACACAAGCATTTACCCAAAAAAATTATATAGGAAACACATATTCATTGAAATACCATGTAAGTTGTCTTGTTATATTATTTATATTACAAAACTTTCCAAGCTTACTATGAATCTCATACACACTATGTCCTTATATATTTCTCTACAATATACCTATGTCTCTCTAATTTATCAACATCTCCTCCATACTCATGCTCATATTATGTAATAGTTAATGGCTAGTGAAAAGAATCAACACTTTTTTTGTTGGGCATGTGTTATATTCTTTGCATGTGGCACATGCAATTAGAACATTATAGTGCATTTTCATATGCATTGGGTGTTGCACGTGGTGCTAAATTAAGGGGTGTTACAGGGAAGGGGGCATGTTGACAACTCCTTCCTACTCTACTAAGTGAAAAATATAAAGGGGCTATCGTCCCTTGTTGTTACAAACTAAAGGCACACAAAAAAAAATTGAGCTATTTTTTTCTTTATGAAACTATGTAATTTTATTTGGGTTAAGGTATTAGAGCATGTAATATGATTTGGGTTAACATATTACATTTTTGGATGTTTTATAATACTTATTTATTGTATTATGAATGGTCAATGAACACGATGAGAAAGATAGAGGTGTAGGTATAAGTTTTGTTTCCTTTTATTGTTAAGGGATTCCATGACAAATATATGTGTATTGTGTGTGTGCCATTGTGTAATATCTATTTTTCTTAAGAATTTGTATGCATCATTTCACTTCATTAGAAATATATTAATGAGAAGAACGTCAATTCCCACCTTTGAAGAGGCAAGTATATAGCGACCCTTATTCAACACCAAGCCCATACAAATTATTTAAGGCCCCCAAAATGTGTGAAAAGTTGATGATCAAAATTTACCAATCACCATATCTAATATGTCCAAAAAATTAATATCCCCCATATATAAAATCATTAAATTCACATGCTACATATGTAGATCCATTTCAGATAATCCCTCCCCATTATAGGTGGATTTTAGTTCCCATAAGTTTAAGATTTGAAGGAGACGAGGAAACAATTCCTTGAGTTTCTCCTTAGAGTTATATTTTTCCTTAGTCTATAGTTGACACTTCAATCCCACTTGCCAAAGATCCTCTTGGCCCCTTAATTTCATTGTGATATTCTTTTGTAGTATTACACCCTTTGGTAATTTTTCATATGCATCTAGTGCAAAATATTTAATGGAAGGTGTTATAACCCTGTAATCTTCCAATGGTTGCAGCAGGAACTCATAGGGGTAAGCATTTCAACCAACTTTAGACCATATTCTAGCCAATACAATCATAGAAGGCTCTCTCTTATCACAGAGGAAAGAAACACATATGCATAAGACTTTGGATAACTCATAGAAGGATAGATTTCTGTAGGTAACAAGGCGTTGATAGTTTTAAAAAATGGCAGAACAAGACATATAGGAAAAACATTGGGAAATGTAGTCAAATCCTGAATCAATGAAGGGTATTACAACAAAAATGAGAAAGGGAATTTCCTTTATAAATTGAGGCAAAGTAAACAGCACAGATAGTCAAATATCTTGAAAGGGTGGTAAAGGAAGAAGGATATAAAAATCCCAATGAAGCAAGAGGCACCTATCTGTGGATGAATCTTTTGCACCACCTATAGTAGAATGGGAAACAAAGGCTGGTATTTATAGTGGAGCATAGGAGAATAATTCCAAACCATTTACCAGAACACAATAATAAATGCAACATTTGATATGAGGAGTGCTTAGCTGAGAGTGAATTCCTTGTATACTAATCTATAGCGCATTAGCAGAAATACACAAAAATGAAAGTGATGAACAAGAAACACAGACTAAATTCAAGCACCATGATGAATCTCAGAAACGCAGGAGAATATTTCTCATTAATACTTTCAAGAGAGTTACAGAGATAAAATGAGAGCTAAATGATTTCTAAATGAAAATTCCAACCCTTGCCTGATCAATTGAGGTCTTAATTATAATCTCATGGCTCCCAGGACCAAACCTGAAATAGAGCCCAATTCTGTTTCAAATCCTGATGATTTCTCGAGGTGGAATTATCATCCATGATTCTTTTCCTAAAATAGGCCTCACAGTGCAGTAGCCAGGACGATCCCAAAACAAGAATGCAGAAGGAGAGATGCACGATTTCTTGCTCTGATGGTGACGTCCAACTCTTTTTAACTGTTTCAGTTTTTAATGAGTGACCCACTTTATTGAATCATGCCCATACTACAACTGAGTGTCTCCTTCATGTAGATCCCTTTCATTCAACCACCTTGCATCGTACGACATTGTTTCTAACTATAGATATCATCTATGCGGAGATCTATCATTTCTTATTGTGGCCCTTTAAGTGATTTTGTGCTCATCACCCGAGTTAACCTCCATCCACCCCTCACTAATGAATCTTCCCAACATAATTGATTTGGATCGTATCAAATATTCACTGCTGGGAGATGCGGGACCATAAAACGGGTCACGCCAGCCTCCTTGGTTAACCATAGTGCACTTTTGCCAAGTGAAACCTTTTGGCACCATGAATTAAGTGCAGCATTAGATATTGGTAGTCCATTTGCATGGTCCCTAATACCCCTTTGCAACACTCCATCCAGTTAACCACCGCGCATGTTGTTGCTGAAAATCATACTCCCACCATAGATCGCTAGCATTGGAGGATCATGGCGATCAGCTTTTGAAGGAAGGCGTGAATTTCAAAACCCTTCATATTTAAATGGGCCATGCACCTTCCCTTTCGGCAAAAATTTTCTCACCTTCTACCTTCCTTAGCTACATTCTTAGGTCGTTGATTTTTAGGGTCTATAGGGTCTAGTCACATTTTTTCAAGATTTTTTCTTACATTTTTCCTATCCATTGGTTGTCCTTCTAGCTTGGGATGAGGCCAATCCCATATGATGAATCCCTTCAAAATATTAGCACTTGTACGAGCTATGTGCTAACAACGGCTCCAACTCGGGGATGTTATCCTCCCTACGAGGTAGAAAAGAACCATGTAGGCCACATGTCTTATCCATTGGCTCACCTTGGCTCTCCTGTAGCTCCCTATAATTTACCTGGACAACAAACTTAAATGATGGTGTCTCTTGGAGATCATACTGCCTTCACCTTGGGCTTTAAATCTTGTCATAGATCCATCCACATATGCATTATGTCTTAAAACAAAAGGAAATGGTATATACAATGAAAATGGGACTAAATTCTTTGAAAAAAAGTAATGTTTGAGGAGCCTCCCATTAACCGAAGTTCCAGATTCCAAACCACCTTCCATTTCTTCCAAAACATAAGCATTATTTCCCCTAAATGTGGAGATATTGTACAGGACTTTCCATAGGTGATCAAATTTTCCATATTTTCCTTTCTCCTCGCGGGGTGCATCCCATTGTAACACCACATCACCTATCTGGAAATCGCCAATCTTGGTTCTTCTATCAAAAATTTCTTTCATCTTGTCTTGGAAAAGTTGTTTCCTATCAAATATCTACTCCCTTTGCTACTATAGCTCAACTAATTGATACATCCTCCTCTAGGTGGGGTGAGTTTCAGCTTCCTCTTCTTGTAACAATCTCATCACTGGTAAGGTTAGGGAAATAGGACAAATTACTTCTGAGACATAGACTAGCTAGAATGGTGAGGTTCCTATAGATTTTTTTATGCTAATTATGTCAGACTAGAAGGAATGGATCAATTTAGTGTTCCAAGCCTTCTTATTTACTTGCAACAGCTTCTTTATGATCCTCATGAGGCTCTTATTCGAGGATTCCTCCATTCCATTCCCTTGGGGGTACTAGGTGGTGGAATGCCCTAGCTTTATTCAATATTTAAAATAGAAGACGATCATTTTCTTTGACTTAAAAGCTGAAGCATTATCAATAATTATTTTCATGGGAACACCAAACCTAGACAAGATATGCTCCTCCAAAAATTGCATAATTACTGTTTCGGTGGCTTGCCTTGTGGGGATGGCCTGGATCCATTTTGTGAAGTAATTAGTGGTGGTCAGGATCCATCTGTACAACCCAGAAGAATGAGTATTGATATCCCTGATAAAATCTAGTCCCCATTGCTAGAAAGGGACTTTGACATGGATAGGCTTTAAGGGAAATGATACCAACTTTCTCCTGCCTTCAAAAATATGACATTTATGGAAGGCCGCTACTTTTTTATGGGTGTCAAAGAATATCATAGGATAATAGAATCTCTCCCTCATGATTTTGTTTATTGTATTTTTCTAGTAGTGATTCCCTCTAGTAAATTACCCTATGTGGAACTCCTCAATAAGTTTCTTAGCCTTGTGCTCGTCCATGCAATTCAGCAAAATTCCCACAAGATCTTTCCAATATAACTTCTCGTTTAGGATGCAGAACCTTATTGATGTCTGTTTGAGGAATCTAGCTTTGGTTTTATCCATACCCTCCGGAGCTTGCAAATTTTGCAGGATGAAAATGACATCATCGTACCATGGTGACGATAGAAAGTACTCACCTATTGGGGGGGGCAACTCTCTCTGAGGCTCCTGCTCTTTAGCTGAAAACTCAGTGATCATATGTAGGATGAGACAATTACAGTTGGACTAGGACATAAGTTTATCTAACCCCTGGCATTTTACCAACTTTGTGGGTTTCATTTCTAGATCGTACTTTAGAAAAATTGCAATCTATTTTCCCCTTCGTCCCTCCGGATCTAGTTGAATCAGGATGTCTTTCACAATGCTGGTGGGAACGTGGGATATAATATGGGAATGTAGGATGTATACTCTAAAATACTTTAGATCTTGCACTAGAGCATATGATTTCTTGTCTATGATGTTATACTTCAAGGGGGCATCCCTCAAAGTATTGTTGTAGAAGACGATGGGCTGCTCATATCCTTCATGGTTCTTTTGTAGTAGCACTCCTGCCACTTTGTGCTCAGAGGAAAATGAAAAGATGAGAAAATATTTGGAGAAATATGGGCTTGTGAGGATAGGTTCCTCGAATATAGCCTTCTTTATTCCCTCAAATGATTTCCTAGATTTGGGCATCCACCTGATTTCTTGGTATTTTCATAGTATGTTAGTTATGTATTTGACTATTTTAGCAAATGAAACAATAAATCCTCTAAGGAAATTTACCTTTCCTGGGAGCTATTGAACCTCTGCCTTGTTCCAAGGGAGCTCAATTTTGCTAATATCCTCGACCCTCTTAGGATCTATCCTGATGCCTTCTTGAGAGATTATATTCCCAAGCAGGTTTCCTTCCTTCATAGAAAAGAATGAATTATTAGGATTTAAGGAGATGCCAAATTTCCTGTACTTTTTGAACATTCTCAACAGGTGGGAGACATGTTATTCATCAGAATTGGAGAAAATAGTGATGTCCTCCAGATAAATAACCAGGATTTTATCCTTTTCACCGACGAATGATATGTCCATCGCCCGCTAGAACATTGTGCCCATGCTCATCAATCCATATATAATTTTAGCGTACATGAAGGTTCTCCAAGGAGTGGTGAAATTTATCTTCTCTTAGTCATCTATATGAACCACAATCTGGTTATAGCCTAAGAAACCATCCAACGTGGAGATCCTCTAGTAACCCACTACACTCTGCAAGATATGGTCCATTTTGGGAAGAGGGTAATGATCCTTCAAAGAAACTCTATCCAAGTTTCTGAAGTCAATACAAATTCTTATTTCCCTGTTCTTCTTTCTAACAGGAACCAGATTCACCACCCAACATGAGAATCGAAGGGCTACAATGATTTTGGCTTCGAACAATTTCTTGATCTCCTTTTCCACTAGGGGAAATAGCTTGGGATTCATCCTTCTAATCTTTTGTTTGAATGACATCTCATCCTTCTTGATCAGTATGGTATGCTATATGATGCTGATGTCACAAGACTTGAGGTCCTTGTAACTCCAAGAAAACACATCTGAATATTCTTTCATCAATGAGATATACCTCTGTTTGGATTTAGGTGAGAGGATCCTTGCTATTTTTATGATCTTAGGCTACTCTTCTATTGCAATATTCACTTCTTCTAGATATTGACAATTTGGGACCAATTGGGGCTCTCTCGCTACATCATCAAGATCAAAGATCTTCTCTAGAGAGACAATACCCCTAGGGATGGAATATCCCTTTAGCTACATAATTTCTTTGTCGTGCAGGTTATTCTCATACCCATTTTGAACCTCAAGCTCCTACACTTCAGACTCCTGAACCCTTTCCTCATCGTCTTCTTTGGTGTCATCAACAACAATGGACTCCTCTTCTTGAATCACTTCCTTTAGATCCACCATTTGGTTTTCAAAAGGATCTTGAGTAGGGGAAAATTCCTCCTAAAATTTGTTTTCTACATCGACAGTTTCTCTCTCAAAATCCCCAACAAGAGTGAGGAACTGGTAGATTTGTTTATCATCTTTTAACACTTGCCATCTCTTCACACTATCAAGGACAAAAGTTTTGTTCCTTACTTCAATTTCATATTTCCCTATAGGATGTATGGGGACATTGAAAGTTGATGCCGAGGTAGCCAGGGAATCCACCATGCAATTTTGTAATCTAGGAATCAGTTTAAAGCTACATTCCTTGAATCCTTCTATGAGGTCCTCGGTGAAATTTGGGTAGCTCCTCATCTGGGGATGCCTGGCATGATATTCACTGGTCATTTGCTTTATTGCCATCTCAGAATCTCCACATAACACCACCCTCATGACCTTGAGTTTCTTTAAAGCCAGGATTTCTAATAGCATCGCTTAATATTTTGATTCATTATTTGTACAGTCAAAATCAAGCTTGTAGGAATACCTTAGAGTGTATATTCTAGGGGGCGTCATCCATATCCATTCCCCTGCTCCTCCTCTGTAGGATGGCCCATCAAAATCCACATCCCATATCCCTCCTTACTCCTATTCAGTAGGTATGAATGAAACATTCTAGAAATGGGAACCGTCTTCATATCCGTCTATAAAGAAAATAGCAGAACCCATTTATGTTTCTAGTGAGTATATGGGGTGGTTTTGCATACTTTCATCATTGGTTACCATATATGAAAATTTTTTCTCTCTAAAAATTCTTCTCTGTATCCCAAAAATAAGAATGGTGGCATACGACATGTCCATCTGGAGGGCACCTTTGATCTTGGCCACCCAAATTCTAGATAACAACATCCCAAAATTCGAGGGAATGTCAGCCACCACCACGTCCATGACCAAGTTTTTAGCAAGGATTTGATTAAGAGAGATGATCAAGTCTTTAATGAGAACCAGGCATTTGAATTTATTAGAATCAAAAGAGAAAAGATCTTTATAGAGTCTAGCCATGTCCTATCCTAGTTGATCCATGATCCTTTTATGCATCAGGTTGTGGGAGGATCCTAAATCGAGCATGGCATTATGTAGGATTTCATTGTGTATGTTTAGGATAACATAGAAGGGTGAGACTTATTCATTTGATGGTTCATCTAAATGGGGGCTAAACAGGATGGTGAGGCTATCATGTTGCAAATTCAGGCTATCCGATATGGCGGAGATTTACCCTGAAGGTTGCAAAACTGTGGCAATTTTTGAATGATATTCTAAATTATTTAGTAGTTCAGTGAGGGGTACAGAGATTTTAATCTTCTCAATTTCAATCTCCAAGTTGAAAGAATCCTCTCCCAGGTCATATTTCCAATAATTTTCTTCCCTTTGGGATCTGGAACATTCTTGAGGTTATCTCTAGGAGGTGGGTCGATTTTAGGCTTGCTAGTGGAGGCTTTGTTCCATGCTTCTCTACTTTTCATGACCGGGACATCTCCATTTATCAGGATAATTTCTCTCTATGCATCCAAGACAACGAGCTAGTACCCTCTTCTGAAGTCATTTGTATCACCTGGAAGTGTCTCTCTTGTTTCTAGGAAAGCATTGTCATGTTATTCCTTGGTGAGGAAGGTGGAAGGGGCCTGAGTATCTAGCTCATGGATTTCATCATGGTCCATGAAATTATCTTGGACTGGAGGTCTAACCAGTGGATTGGGAAGACTCCTCTACCTATTTTGGGAAATTTGAGGCCTTCTGTCATTTAGATTCCTATTTTTTTGTTCTTGGTTTTCCCTGAGAGGGGGTCTTCCATCTACTAAGATCCTTTCCATCATTCTTTCCATGGTTCACAACATGGTGTCAATTCCAACCTCTTGTGAGCTCAAGGTGGAGGGCCCTTCCAACTCTTTATCAACCTTTCACTCCCCTTCCTCTCTTCTCCATTCCCCTTCATCTCTTTTCTTCTGTCTTGTAGCGACTAGGTCCACCTCCACTTCTATGGTGTCTTTCATCGTATCCGCCAAGGAGGGTTGTCTTCTTTCACTTAGTCATAAGGAGAATTCAACATCGAAAGATTCTATGTACTAGAGCTGGGGGAACCTAGAGGAGGTTTAAATTGAGTAGGGATAGAATTGTACACTTTCATGAACGTGTCTAAGAATTCTTGGATGAAATATCTCTCCTTCTTTCTCATGGAATGATAATCAAATAGATACTGCTTGGGGTTGTTTTGATTTTCCCATTTGTCTTTCAAAGCATCCTTGAAGGATTGATAGCTCATAAGAGAGTCATCTACGAGGTTTTTATACCATTTCTTCACTTCTCCAACAAGGGTCTGGGAAAATAGTCTGACCTTAACATCATCATGGTCTACCTCTTCTAGGTCAACCCAGTCTGAAAACAACCCCAGATGTTTTTCAGTCAAGTACCCTCTTTCTCCATAGAATTTCCTAATTCTGGTGAAGTATCCCAGGGGGAGGTCGTGTACAACTATAGGAATCCGTATATGATCAAATATGTTGGCCATCCTTTGGGGTATAACTGGGTTTACTAAATGGGTTGGGACTGGTGTGATAGGAATCAATAAGATGTGAGGTACATAAAGGTAGTGGGGAGTGGTGAAATTCAGAGATGAAGGCTGATTTTGTCTGGAAGTAGTGGGAGACATAGGTGTGAAGATAATTTCCTTGTGCATTTGATATTTGACAAGGATTGATCAACAACAAACGTGAGGGACTCTGGGTCTTGTAGGTACAAGAAACCACAACCTACATGCTCTAAGGTCCGAGGTGACTAGGAAATGTGGGGAAAGTCAAATGAAGAGGTCTCGGATGCTAAGTTAGAGAGGATAGATTTGTATTTAGTTATGGGAAGGGATAACCCACACTTCTCATTACATCATTTAGGTATATCGCTAGCAAAAATAGCACTATTAGCTGGAAAAGACAAATTCCTGGCTAACCTATGCAGCATGTTTTCCCTTCGGATCAAACTTTTAGGATTGAAAACTTCTTGGAAGGTCTCTGCATCAAGATTTATTCTCGTATGGGTTCTTCTGGTCGCTAGTATTTTCTAATGGAGCCGCTTTCACAGTTTTCGTGGATTGCCAAAGCATGTGTAACCAATTGTGTCTAGGACCGGCAGCTCAACTGGGTCGTAGAACTGAAGCTATGTCATCTTTCTCGAGGAGATAATAGAAATTAGGCTCCCTGGAAATGGTTCCAAGATGTTAGCACCCTGTAATTTTCCAGTGGATGCTGCAGGAATTCACAGGGGTGACCATTTCAACCAACTTTAGACTATATTCTATCCAATACGGTTAGAGAGGGCTCTCTCTTGTCACAGAGGAAAGAAACACATATGCATAAAACTTTGGACAACTCGTAGAAAGATAGATTTCTATAGGTACTAAGGCATTGATAGTTTTAAAAAATGGCAGAATAGACATATCAAAAAATCATTGGGTAATGGAGTCAAATATCAATTCAGTGAAGGGTATCACAACAAAAATGAGAAAGGGAATTTCCTTTATATTCTGAGGCAAAGTAAGAAGCACAAAAAGTAAATATCTTGAAAGGGTGGTGAACGGAGAAGGAGAGAAAAATTCTAGCAAAGAAAGAGGCACCTATCTGTGGAATACTACCTTGCACTTCCTTTAGTATAATGAACAACAAAGGCTAGTATCTGTAGTGGATCATAGGAGATGAATTCCATAGCATTTACCAGAACACAATAAAAAATGTAGCATCTGATACGAGGAGCGCTTAGCTGAGAGAGAATCCCTTGTATACTAATCTAGAGGGCATTAGCAGAAATACAAAAAAATGAAAGAGATGAATAGGAAAGATAGACTAAATGCAACCACCTTTATGAATCTCAGAAACGCAGGAGCATATTTCTCATTAATACTTCTAAGAGAGTTACAGAGACAAAACAAGAGCAGAATGATTTCTAAAATGAAAATTCCAACCCTTGTCTCATCAATTGAGGTCTTATTTATAATACTATGGTTCCCAGGACCAACCCCGAACACATCCCAATTCTATTACAAAAATTGGGAATCAAATCCTGGATCATGATTTTAAATCCCAACGATTTATTGAGGTGAAATTCTTACCATGGTTCTTTTCCTGAAATTGGCCTCACAATACAACAACCCCGATGACCCCAATACGGAAATGTAGAAGGAGAGATACATGCTTGCTTGATCTAATGGTAATATCCATCTCTTTCTAAAAATTTTAGTTTTTAAGGCATGACCCACTTTATTGAATCATTCCCATACTCCAACTTAGCATCACCTTCGTGCAAATCCCTTTCCTTCAAGCACCTTGTGTCGTGCGACATTGTTTCTGACCATAGATCTTATCTAAGTGAAGATACATCATTGCTTATTGTGTCCCTTTACATGATTTCATTCTCGTCACCCAAGTTAACCTCCCTACACCTTTCGTCGATGAATCCACCCAATGCCATTGTTCTGGATCATATAAAATCTCAACCGTTGGGAGATGCAAGACCCTTAAACATGTCGCGCTCGCCTCCTTCGCTAACCATCGTGCACTTTCACCAAGAAAAACCTTTTAGCACCATGAATTAATTGCACCATCAGATATCGGCCGTCCATTTACGCGGGCCATACTACCCCTTCGCAATGCTCCATATAGTTAACCACCGTGCATGTTGTAGCTGTGAATCATGCTCCCACCATAGATCACTAGAGTTGGAGGATCATGGTTGTTGACTTTTGAAGGAAGGCATGGATTTTGCAACCCTTCACAATTAAATGGGCCGTTCACCTTCCCTTTTGGTGAAATTTTTTTTCACTATTGACATGCCTTAGCTACGTGCTTGCATCGTCGATTTTGAGGTTCTACGGGGTGTAGTCGCATTTTTGGGGGATTTTTTCTTGTATTTTTTCTATCCATTAGTTGTCCTTCCGTCTTAGGATGAGGTCATTCCCATATGTTGGCTGCATTCAAAATATTACCATTGGTGCGACCCATGTGCTAATAGAAGGTGATATTTGTCCCTCTTCATCCTCAATGAGCATGGATGGCATGTAAAGTTTTAAGTTATTTACATTTACTAATGAGAAAATAGACATATAATGTGGAAGATTGAGTTCATATGAATTGTTTCCTATCTTCTCCAATATTTTGAAAGGCCCATATATTATGGCTTTAATTTTCTTCCTTAGTCTTTGTAAATTAGAGAAAATTTGAGACTAAATTGTTGTTTTTGTTTCTCGACTTCAAATTTCCTTACGAAAAACTAATTTTTTTCATGTGTGATGAAGTTTACTATTCACTATGCAAAAGGAAACATTGTGAAATCTCTATAGTTTATTGAGATATAGATTATATATTTTGTTTAATTTATTGGAATTTAGATTATATATTTTGTTAAAATACATCATGTCAAATTGTTGTTTTTCCAGGTGCAAAAGGAAACATTGTGGAATCTCTCTATATAATTGGTGACCATTGGCCAGAAAAGTAAGACATAAAAGCAAGTACTTTGTTTATAAAAACCATGACCTGAGAAAACGTGTTGCATTGTTTCTATAAACTATGATAAAGTTAAATGGTTACCAATGTAATTTTGTTAATTTATGTTTAATTTTGTCTACATATATTTTCGTGGGTGTAATTATTATTATACATAATTTCTATTAATATTAGCTACATTTCTATTACCTACATGACCATATTATTTCTTAAATATGAGAAAAAACTAAATTAATGTGAAGAGTTATAATTATTCAAAAATAATGTGTTGAAGTTATCATGTAGTGATGGAAGTATAGCTTGTTTTATATATAATTTCACTCTATCATATAACATTTAACAATTTGTTATTTCTCTCCTTAGTTTTGAATAATTCATAGTTCCATCTCCTCCTTTCTCCTCCCTTCTCCTCGTCCCCCACTCCTTGCTCATCCCTCCTTTCCTACTTCTCCCTCCTCCACCCTTCTCCTCTTTGTCCTTCCCCCCTACCTATCCTCCTATTTCCTCCTCCCTCCACCCTCCTTATCCTCCTATTTTTCCTCCTTCGCCCCTCCATCCTCATCCCCCCTCCTCCTTACTCCTCCTCCTTACCCCCTCCCTCCTCCTCCTCCTCCTCCTCCTCCTCCTTATTAATCTCTTCCTTTTTCCTCCTCCTCCTCCCTCCTCCATCATCCTCCTTCCCCCCCTCCTCCCTCCTCCCCTTACTGCCCCTCCCTCGCCTCCTCCCTCCCCCACCACACCATTCTCCTCCATCCTCATCCTCCTCCCTCCTTCTCTTTGTCCTCCCTGCTCTACTACAACATATGAAAATCACTACAATAGAAAATACACACACACTAGAACACAAACATTTACTTTAGAAACTTATATGGGAAACAAGCATTCATTGAAATACCATGCATGTTGTATTTTGATATTATGCATATTACAAAAGTTTCCATGATTGCTATGAAGCTCAGAGACATTATGACCTTGTTATTTGTATATATTGATATTCCATATTTATAGATGTTATTGTTCAACCATGTTTGTACCCCAATTTTACTATACACTCATCCCAACAAGGGGGATGCAGGGGGGACATCGTCCCCTTGCGGGGGTCCATGGGGACCCATGGTATTTTCCCATGGTAATTCCATTATAAAAGGAAAGTGTTGGCTACTTTTCCCCTATTGTGCAACCCAGGTTCTGCGCATCCTGCTGATCCAACAACTACCCGAGATACTGGCCCAATAGAGCAAGCCCCATCGGCAACACCTGCGAAGCAGGCACAGTCTCACCTGAGATATCTCATAGATGGGTAATCGTCGGAACCATGTTTTCATGATTTTCGAGCAAGTATAGTCCCTTAGCTCATAACCAAGGAGCTCAACGAAGGCAGTAGGGCGGCTGGACGGAGGAGTCAGTTCTACGCCAATGAGCACAACTATATGTCATTGGGCACGACCTCAATTTCCTTTTCCCCTCGCTATCACATTACAACATAATCAGCATCCCCTTCCATGGATTACTGCTGAATAACAAATACTGTTTAAACTTGAAAAAAACAGTGGAAACCTTATAGACCAAAAAACCCTACCAACCAACCTTCTTACTATTGTAATTTTCCTATTTATACTAATTTACATGGCCACACAGGTCCAAATGCATCCCAGCAGTCTGTTAGCTACCACCATCACTAGCCCCTCTGGTTATAGCTATGGTGATCATGAATTGACATGAGGCATTATCATCCTGACTTAAAATTATATTCTCATACATGCGTAGCTATAGGTTTACACTATCTTATACGGCCATGATCTGGATTTTGTATCTGTCACTTTCCGGCTATTTTCCCCTTTCACACTTCTATGCTCACCTTTCCCTTATCGTGTATTTCTCCGTTCTACCTTTGTGGGCCCTTTTCGTCCTTTGTGCTCTTCCTTTTCTTTTATCACACGCATGGCACATTTTCCTTGGCTACGCACGTGAAGTTATTTCTTATGCCCCTTTCCTGGGCCAACAAGCCCCCAACACTCACATGTTGCTCATACTGAGCCACTAATCAAGGGACATATGAGTGGCCTGATCTATGCAGTATCTGTTTGAAAAACATAGCTATTGTTTTTTTTTTCTTTTTTCTTTTTTAAGCTTCAACTGCATCTTAACTTATGCAGTCCGATCCTTTCTCCCTTTTCTTTCAAGGAAACTTTGTGACAAGTGTTTGTGCTTCTCTCCTCCTACTGTCTTTAATCCACCCCCTCTTCACATTTGGAATAGCTTGAAGTAAATCAGCAGAATCAGTCATGAAAGGTTTATTGCTACCAGAACCTGTATCAGCCCCCTTTCGCTTCACTGACCTTTTACCTTTATCTTCAATCCTGGCATCATCCTTATCATTGTAACCCCGATATTTCTATATGAACTCTCTGAATCTGTCTACAAATCATTATCTTTACTGCAGCGGAGATAAGGACACCAACATGGATTGTTTCGCAGCCCCATTTTCGAGGATGGGTAATGGAGGATTTGATGGTGAAGTTTGCTTGAGCTGACAAGGTAATATTATGTGCTTCTTATTGAGACCAAGATCCCTGCAAAGAGGAATGTTGTCTTTGCTCTAGGAATCCCTCATCGTCTTATTGTAGTCCACCTAAAATTTCACCAAGGGTGCTTAGTGTCCCATTCTGACATAGCAATCCATGTGTCCTTGGTCCTTTCATCATTCTCATGCTCTGGAGAGTTGATGCGCAGTTTCTGCAGCTTGTTCTCTTATTGCACTTCTTCAATTTTCTCTCTTCTGCAGCACTTTCTTCACCACCCTCTTTGTCATATATATGAACTTTGAAGACTTGTCCATATTGAAAACTGGACAAGTCTTGCTATCCTAGGTGTTAGAGGTGAGGGATTTTCCAAAGTATGACAAATTTCACCTAAGGAGCATAGAGTTCAAGCTGACTCTTGCTCGTTGGACCCCTCGCAGCCTGCTAAGAGCTGGAGGTCCCACCTGAAGGGGTAGATGCCACTGTCATCTTCCAACCCTGTAGAATTTGTGAAAGATTGCAAAGACTATGGATCAGACCCTGCAGAGCTTTTAAAAATCGTTTAGGTCTCTGGTTCCTATGGGAGCCTGCTCTGGTGCCACTAAGAGAGATGCTAATCTACTGATCTACTAATAGCCAAGGATGAATTTGCTGAAGGCTTGTCAATTGGTTGAAGCCAGTGGGTGACTATCACCATCTATCTTCTTACTGTCTCTAGATAACCTCGACATACTGAAAGCTGTAGCAAGAGCTTTAGCCCTCAAGGATGCTCGGTAAGAGACTCTCCAATTCAATTGGAACTGCATCTAGTGGGTGAGTAGCATAACACAGTGATGTTTGGTTAGGTTAAGTGAACCCTGTTCTTATAGGAAGAGAATCGGGTCTTCTTTTGTGTAGGATTAGCCAATGGCATTATGAGGACAAGATGCTCACCTTGTGTACTGTATTTCCTTCTTAGATATGTTACGATTATCGGCGTTGGAAATTTTGGGTAGTGGTAGTCATGAGCATGTGCGGATGTGCTGGATAGCCATGGTGACTGAGTTCTCCACACTTGATCCGATTGTAGTGCTATCCTGTCCCAAGCACCAAATCTCCGTTAAATCTTGATGCATTTAATAGTCTTTCAGCATGTGCCAGCTATCTTAGATTTGCCATCACTTGCTTCATAATCAGTTTTGGCAGTGATTGTAATGTGTTTCATCATGTCTGCACAACTTTTTCCTTAAGTTCTACCTGCCTTCCACGCACACGTGGTGCTATGGTTTCCTCCAAAATTCAAACATTTCAATTTTTTTCATCCAAGTGCCATGGTCGCATTTGCGTACATTATTTTGAACTTGTTGGTTTCGGGTCTGTTTGCACAGTAGCATAGACCTTGCCTTGGAATGCCTACACCATTTCTTCTATATTAGTAACTTCTACCACAACTTCCTCTGCTTGCGCAACCAATTGATCCACCTGGTCAGACTGGCTGCATCAGTTGAATATGGTCTGTGAAATTTTATACCTCTGACTAGAATTACTCATCCTTGGATTCCCTAGATTTCTCCTACTCGTGAAGGGTCTGGACTTCCTATTGGATACTTTTGATCTCTGCATGCTTAATGACCTTTTGCTAGAGGGGCAGCTTCCGCATGTCCACCTTTGCAGCAGTGATGTGTTGATCTGCCTCGCAAATGCCCTGCCTTATTTTCTTAGTTGCGTCATCCTTAAGCAATGTTTCCCAAATGGTCGCAACATTGTCTGCGGCCTTTGCACAGATTGCTTCTCTTTATTTAATATTGGTAGCAGCTTCAGACACTATTGTTCTTCTTTCTGCCACCACCTCTGGGGGTGTGCTTGGTATCTTTTGGGCTTGTAGATCTTCTACTTGGCACTAAATATCTTGCGCAATCTTCACAAGCATGGCCACTTTAGCCAAGGAGTATTGATCAGCTTGTGCACCCTCTGGTGGGAATGTTGCAACAGCATTCTTATTAGTATCTACCAACATAACACGACTTTGCTCGGGCCAATATTTCTTGCGTCTTCTCAGTCATGAGGTTGGTGCACTCATGCAATTCTTGATCTTTCCCTTACAATAGGGGCTTGCGTAGGTTGGATTTCTTTTTTTGTTTTGTTGCTTGGTGAGCAACAACGTTTTTCGTTAGTCGGATTTCAGCTATAGATGCCTACTGGATGATATAGATCTCATCCATAAGAAACTTGGAGAAATCTATCTTGGTGGTGCTATTATCAGTATCTGTGGTTGTCTCTTCCTTCATGCCAAGTGCTTGCATCTAAATGAGTACCTTGATTGGTGGTTCCCACGGCGGTGTGAGTAGTGGTATGTTAGGATCAATGTGATATGCTTTGGTGTCCACCATGTGCTTGACCTCATTTATAGCTGTTGTTAACTGATTAAGGTGGTTCTAGAATTAGAAAACAATGCTCTCTTGCTAGGCCCTTATGCCACCAAGGTTATCTTGCACAAATTTCACCACAGTGTTGGCAAGTTCTTGCAACTCATCCTCCATTAATGTAGTGGTGTTTTCTCTTTTGTCTGCTTTCTACTTCTTCTGCAATGATTGAGCTTCCTTAGGTTGCACACAGGTCTGCATCTGTTCTTCAGCATGTAGCTGCGTGGAATGATGGTGGTTAGAGTCCTATGTATCATCTTCATCTTCCATTTTTTCTTACAATGGATCCCCTTGGGTATCATAACCTTCTTTCTCTTCACCATGAACTTGGTGAATTGGTGGTTCTTCTACATTGTTCTCTTTAGGAAGTGGTTCTGCAAGTGGGATGCGCCATTCCTCTGACTAGAGCTTGACGATTGCATCCACATGATTGTCAGTTACTACGAATCTAGCTTGATGTATTTTCCTAGGTGGACCTTTTATAGGCAACAGATTTATATTATGCATATCAGCTTCAAATTTGACGAAAGAAGCATACAATTGCATAGTTTTGGTGCGGATCCTGTGGGTTTGTCGAACAACCTATTGTAGTGCCTCTACATGCAAGAAGAATACCACATTTCTATCTTGTTGATGCTTTTTTTCAGCCTTGCTTCCCATAGATTCTGGTATTTTTCCCCCAAATAGGATATCGGGACATTCTGTTGGGATGCGCACCCTAACGGTCCTTAAGATGGGTAACTCCGCGGGTGTTGACTCAAAACAGTCTTAGGGGTGTCGGGGTTGAGTCAAAGTATTCTGTTGTAATAAACCCATGGTTTAAGTCCAGGGTTTAGGGTTTGGGGTACCCATGGTTTAAGACCATGGTTTTGTAAAAGTGCACAATATAAATAAGCACTTGTGTAAATAAGTGAGGTTAGGTTTTATGATGTAAGAAGAATCAAGGCGAAGCTAAGGCTGTTTTGTAAGAAAAGGTTAAGTCCCACCTGTGTGCGTGGATGACCTCTGTAGCTGTGTGCGTAGAGGGTTTTTGTAAGAGGTTAAGAAGATCTGCAGTTGTGTGCATAGAGGCCTGCAGCTATGTGCACAACTTTAAGGACTTGAAGGGATCTGCAGCTGAGTGCGCAGATCAGAACTATGATTTTGTAGAAAGTTGAATAAAACGCAGTTCTGTGGATGTAGCCCCTACACTGTGGGTGAACCACATTATATCTGGTGTCATGGTTCTATGTGTTATTTTTGTTATGTTCTTTTATGCATTGATAAACATAGATATATCTGATAAGTAAGATCGTTGCTAATAAATAGCTTCACTGTGAATTCCCAGTAAAGGGTTAAGTAAGTCACTGTGTGTTTATTTATCTGCGAAGTTATATATGTGAATGTCGAATCTCTATGTTAATTGATTCTAAGTTAGTAAGACTAAAGGTACAGTAATATCCCTCTTCTGCTTGCAAAAACCTGATTCTGCGGCACCCCATAGCTGTTTTGGGTGAGACTGCAACCTATTCACAGGTTGTTGCCGAAAGGGAGAACACTATGGGTATTTTGTTGGTGTGAAGCAAAAGGTATAAACCCGGGTCTGCCCTATTTCCCAACAAATTGGTTTCGTTGCCAATTGAACTCAGTATCTGCTGAAGAGGGGTTTACGTCGTACCTCATGGGCTATTATCTGGAGCCCCTCTGTGAAGGAAATCTGTGATTGGCTCGACAAGACTTATTCGAAGTTCGCTGCGCAAGAAAACACATATCCGTGTCGTAGTGCAAGCGAATTTTTACAAAGGTATGTTTTTGTGATGCTTATGGTAAGTTCTTGAATTCATTTAGTTTGAGAATTAAAATGCTATTGGCTGGAAAACAAATATTAATGATTGAATCAGAATGTTAGATTTTGTAGTACTAATATATGTTTTCAAGTGAGAACACACTCGCCGAGAAAAGTGGTTTGCTGTGAAGTGGAAAAAGGTAGAAGAGAGATTTTGGATCCTACTCCTTCGGTTAGGATACCGTGCCTCCCCCTGTGAACCCTGCAGAGTTTGACCCTGAAGCAAACCCTCCGGCTACCCCGCAACGTAGACCTGTTACCCCTGAAAATTCATCGCAGTCCAANATCGCAGTCCAAAATCCCCCCTAGTCCGAGTATTCTTGTCGCAGGTCAGTCTAACCCAGTAAATTCCCCCCCCCCTCCGCCCCGCCTACTTCCTGCCCCCCTCCCACCCCCACTAGATCTACCATGGCCCATCTGACTGATGATATTAGGCTTCCTGTTTTCAAAGGAACTGGATCGGAGGATCCAGAATAGTTCTGGTTTTTATGTGAAGCAGTGTGGAATGCTAAGAACATTACAGATCCAGCTGAACGAAGCGCGCAACTTGTTACTTCTTTCAAGGACCGGGCTTTGACCTGGTTCATGAAATTCTCCAGTACGCAGAATCCTTCTTTAGATGATATCAAGGCAGCAATAATCAAAGAGTTTAAGAAACTGAAATCAGAATCGCAATGTATTACTAAATTGAAAGAGATTAAGCAGCGGTGCGGTGAATCAGTGTGGGACTTTGACCAAAGGTTCAAAGTTCTACTAGACCAAGTCAGTTTTACCATTGGACCTGCGTAGCACAAGGAATGGTTCATTACCACATTGTTACCGCATATCAAAACTCCTCTCATGCAACAGAAGGTTGCTGACTAGCAAGAGGCTCTGGAAATCGCAATGAAACTTGAGACTGCCCCTGTCGGAGATAATTCTGGTATTGCTCAAATCCAAGCGCAGTTGGTAGCCATGGCCCTAGAGCTCCGCGATATGAAGACCGGAAAAACTGGCCACGAAGAGGTTTGGTGTACTCAATGTCGGATAGAAGGTCACAACAAGGAACGATGTCCTACAGTAAGAAATTACCTGAATACTGGTGCGCCAAACCCATTTCCCCCGCAAGTTATATATTGTGAGCTCTGCAGAGTAACCGGTCAGCACCGACCAGAGGACTGCTATCTACTAAAAAGGTATGGACAAGGACCTAAGAACCCCTATTGTAACTTCTGTAATTCTGTCAGACATAATGAAGATGATTGTCGCAATTATGACCTCATGAAAGAACGCACCTACGACACCTACCGGGTGCAGAATGAGGGACAGAAAAATGATGGCTATGGTTACCGCGGTGGTGCCTCCAGTAGAGGTGTTTTTGGAGGTCGTGGTCGTGGTGGTATGGTCGGCAAAGGCCGAGGCCAGGTTGTATGTTACAACTGTAACCAAGCTGGGTATCTTACTTGAGACTGTCAGAACCCAACTATGACATGTCGGTATTGCCGCGCAGTAGATCATGTGATCAAGCAGTGTCTACAACTGATCGCTAAGATATAGGAAAGAAACAGTGGACCTACCCAGAATATTCAGTTGATTTCTGTTGAGCAGAGACCTGCCCCAGCCATTAATGTTGTTACGCGGAGTGGAGCTATGACACACCTACAGAGTACTGAGAAACAGCCTGCCGAGGCGTGGGTTCGAAAGGCCCCAGAAAAAACCCTAACCTTTGACCTCAAACGAGAAAAAGAGACATTCATGGAAGCCAAGAGAGATTTCGATGGTCCTAGCACGTTAGTAGCACCTGTGCAACCGCATCAGCCACACTCGCAGTCGGAAGAAGATTCAACGGATAAAGTAAGTACACTATCCTCCTTTTTACAGAGTTGCTTAAAACTTTTGAGAAATCAGGAAGCTTTGAGTGAATTGCAGAGAGTTAATGCTTCCTGCAAACCTCAGCAGAGCTCTGGTCAGGAAAAAACTGTTAATAGCATCAGAAGAACTGGTAGGGAAATGAGATTGAATGCCTAGATAGGAGACTATGATATGACTAATGTCATTCTGGACTTGGGATCAGAAGTCAATATCCTAACCAAGCAAACCTGGGAACAAATGGGGAAACCTACCCTTGCTTGGTCCCCTATACAGTTGAAGTTAGCCAATCAGCAGAGGATTGTGCCCCTAGGGAGATTCCCTAGTGTTCCTATAGATATTGATGGGGTTAATACTTTAGTCGACTTTGAAGTTATTGAGATCATGGATGACAGCAATCCCTATCCAGCTCTGCTCGACATTGAATGGGCAATGGAAAATGCTGTAGTCATTAACCTTAAGAAGCAACAAATGACCTTCGAAGGGAAGGATTTGAGAGTCATCGTACCACTGGACCCCTCGCAAGGAGAAAGGTACACAGAACCCCTCAGAGATGAAGATCAGGATGATCTGGAGCACATCTATAATATCACAGCCAAGGAAGAAGATCATGTTGGTCCTACTGATGAAGGTCTCACGGACTGGGAGAGTGGCAGCTCCTGTATGTCAGACTCAGATGATGAGTTAGGGAATTGGCAGAACAGATTGCATGAGCTACATGGACATCGATGCGCCCAAATTACCAAATCTCTCAGATGGATTGGTGCACATGTAAGTGTCCTACCTATTTATGATGGCTTATCAGATCCAAAATATTTTATTGCTCAATTCGCAGCACAGGTACCAGACTCGTAGAAAATGGATATTTTGGACTCAGTATTCAGAGCCACAGCAGCCAGATGGTGGAATACCCACAAGAAAAACATTCCTAGCTGGGGAGCCTATCAGAAGCTCCTTCGCCTGAGATTTATGGACTAGCCCCAGGTAGGGCGAGGCAGGTTTGATGGAACATCTAGCTCCCAGAAACATTTGGCACAGTGCCATGCCGCATGGAAGCATGTACCTCAAGAGGAATGGGTACATATATTTGTGCACACTCTGGAACCGATAGCACGGAACTGGTACGCGGAGGCTGAGCTTCGCCGGGATACTGTAAGTTGGGATTATCTTGTTTATAGTTTTGTGCTTACTTTTTCCACTAATGAAGTTTTCCCAGCCTTAGATGCAGCTATCAGGTTGATTCATGCGAAGGTATTTGATGACCAAAAACTAGTAGAGTATTGACCTGATTGGCAAATACAAGAAGCTCATGCAGTGGAATGTTATAACCTTGCAATTGATGAGGATGATGATCTGTGCAACGTTGCTATCCCTGAGTCAGAAGGATACTGTGAAGTACACGGACCTGCTATTGAAGCCCCTGAAGTGACTCAGCCCCTGAGGACACGGACCATCAACATTGGATCAGAAGAACCGCCCAAGTATGCTACCAATGGAGATTATTGGGATGAAGAGATGGTAAGCAAAGTGACCCAACTTCTCCACGAGTATCAGGACCTGTTTCTGACGAAGTTCTCCGAGATGAAAGGTATCCTTGGAGACATCGGTGTGATAAAGATTCCGTTGAAACCTGATGCGAAGCCTATGAAGTAGCGTCTGTATAGGTTGAACCCCAAGTATAAGGAAAAAGCTAGGGTGGAGCTGGATAAGATGCTTGCTGCAGGAATCATTGAACCTGTTAAAGAATCTGAGTGGGTCACTCCTATGGTGGTGCAAGAGAAAAAGACTAAAGGTGAAATCCGAATCTGTGTTGATCTAAGGAAGCTGAATGATGTTTGCCTACATGATCCTTTCCCCACTCCCTTTATAGATGAAGTACTAGACAATGTCGGGGGTCAAGAAGTGTACTCTTTTACTAATGGATTTTTAGGTTACCATCAGATCAAAATTTCTCCAAAGGATCGACATAAGACAACCTTTGCTACAGAAATGGGATCCTTTCAGTACACAGTTATGCCCTTTGGCTTGAAGAATGCCCCTGCTATGTTTTCAAGAGTAGTTATCTCTGCATTTAAGGAGTTTATACATAAACTCCTAGAGGTGTATTTTGATGATTGGACCATCTTTGGGCTAGTAAAGGACCATATAACTAGTTTAAGACTAATGTTGGATAAGTGCAGATAGCACCAGATCTCCTTGAATTTGAAAAAGTGTATATTTTGTGCACCTTTTGGGATTCTTCTTGGCCACATTGTATGTAAACAAGGATTGATGATGGATCCTGCAAAGATAGCTATTATTGTGAACCTACCACCTCTGAAGTCTATTAAACAGCTTTGCACCACGCTTGGTCACACTGGATATTACAGGAAATTCATCAAAGGCTATGCCCAGATCATTGCTCCAATGGAAAAACAGTTGAAGAAAGATATTAAGTTTGACTGGACACCTGAGTGCCAAGCAAGCTTAGATATTTTGAAGGAAAAGATGGTCACTGCCCCTATTCTAGTATTCCCTAACTGGAATAAGGAGTTTCATGTACATGTCGATGCATCCTCCATTGCTATGGGTATCGTATTGGCTCAGTCAGGGGAAGGTAATATCGATCACCCTATTTCTTTCGCAATCAGAAAATTTTCCGTAGCAGAGAAAAATTATACCACGAAAGAACGCGAAGGCCTCGCTATGGTATATGCACTACAAAAGTTTCGACATTATCTATTAGGTTCTCACTTTAAGATGTTCACTGACCATTCTGCCTTGAATTATTTGGTTAACAAGCCTGTCCTAGGTGGAAGGATATGCAGGTGGTTGATTCTGTTTCAGGAATATGATTTTGAGATCATTGTTAAGCCAGGACGACTTAACCTAGGACCAGATCACTTGTCGAGGCTTGATTCAGGAGAAGAACCTACCAGTTTAGACGAAGCTCTTCCTGATGCCCATTTATTTTCTATCCAGATGGTTGATGAATATTTCCAAGATATTGTTCAGTATTTGTCCACAGGTTTTCCACCCGCCGAGATGACCACGCAGCAGAAGAAGCAGCTAGTGGTTCACGTAGTAGACTTCACCCTAATAGCAGGACAGCTGTACAAAATGGGCCCCGACGAAATACTGCGTAGATGTGTTTTGGAACATGAAAAGCCACTGATTTTGGCCGAGGCACACTCTAGCGCAGTAGGAGGACATTATACAGGGAAAGCCACAGCACAGAATATTTTGACAGCTAGGTTGTGGTGGCCCATGATCCACAAGGATGCAAAAGAATATTGTCACAACTGCGACATCTGTCAAAGAATAAGCAAGCCATCTAGGAGGGATGAAATGCCTCTATCCTCGCAGGTAACTTTGCAAGCATTTTACAAATGGGCTATTGACTTTGTTGGCCCTATCAACCCCCCTGCGAGGAAGTCAGGAGTGAGATACATTATTACAGCGACTAATTATCTTACTTGCTGGGTCGAAGCTCAACCAGTCAAGACCTGTAGCGCTGCTACAGCCGTGAAGTTCATCTTTGATAACATATTTTCCAGATTTGGGTGCCCTATAGTTCTTATGAGTCATCAGGGCTCACATTTTCTAAATAAGACTATTGAAGTACTGACTGACGAATTTTAGGTTTATCACCAGAAGAGTACTACCTATCATCCACAAGCAAATGGAACTGTCGAAGCTTTTAACAAAATTTTGGAACATGCCGTGACGAAGGTCTGCAATGTTAACAGAAATGACTGGGATCTTAGAATTCCAGTAGTACTTTGGGCTTATAGAACTACCTGTAAGAATTTGACAGGCCATACACCTTTTAGGTTGGTTTATGGACAAGAAGCAGTCATGCCCATGGAGTACATTGTTCCTAGCCTCAGAATATCTGCTTTTACAGCGATGGATGACCCAGCTATAATGACAGCAAGGCTGATGAAGATATTAGAATTGGAAGAGGACTGATTTATTGCAGGATTCCAGCAGCAAGTGCAGAAAGCTCGAGAAAAAGCCTGGCATGACAGACACATCAAGAAGAAGCAGTTTCAGCAGGGTGATCTTGTGCTTTTATATGACAGCAAATTCATGAAATTCCCAGGAAAATTCAAGACACATTGGAAAGGACCATATATAGTACAGAAAGTTACTGATGGTGGTGCAGTCCAGTTAGCCAAGTTGAATGGCAAACTTTTTCCTTCCATGGTAAATGGCAGTCACCTAAAGAAGTACAAGGACAGGCCGGGACCACCCAATCAGACATAACACCAGGAAGAAAAGTCTAAGTACCAAGAATAGTTGAAATTGGGTACTAGACTATAAACGAAGTTGTCCCTAGAAGTTATAAAGTGAAGAAGACCATTTGAGTTCGAAGGTTGAAGTGTTGATACCGCGTAGATCAAGAAGGGTCGAAGGTTACTATTGGTTCACAGGTTAATATGATGTCGAAGTTGAATTCAGTCGGTATGTCGAAGATCCAAGGTGCGTCGCAGCCTAAAATGTGACGGATGAGACAACATGGATTTGGCGGTGCTGGCATGAGCGCTACTCTCATTACTTGTCATAATGAGATTTTGGGAAAATCTGGCGCTGTGTGGACAAGATTTCCGGCACTTCATCAGATTTGGCATCATTAATGCACCATGATGACCGATCCTACCTCGGGATTCTATAAGAAGCCACCTCATCCTGTGTTTCCTTCATTAAGCACTTCTGTGAGGTATTCAGTCCGAACCATGTCGAACGATTGTGAAGTTCAGGAGTTAGTACAAGAGCTCAGAGAGCGAGGTCTGCAGAACCTTCTGAGCAATCCACCCGTACAGTCATGTCTGACCAAGGTACATAGAAAGGAAGAAGTTTGCTCTAAACTGGGTGAAGAAAAGCAGAAGTTTGCTCTAACATGGAGCAACAAAGGGCACGAGGCCTCATAAAAAGACTCTGGGGAATCCCGCAATGAACCCTCCCGGTGTAGTAGAACTGTGGCAACTGTGTGTCTTATGTAGATTGACACGCAATTCTAGGGGACCCCCAGTTGTGGATGGTTAAGTGTTCGGCAACCCGAGGGAAGGATGGGGTTAAAGATGGATCCAGAAGGCCTTCATCGGCATAAATCTTACAAAGGAAAGAAGCAAGCAGCCGACAGCAACATGTAGGGATTCAGCAAGCAGCCCACTCTGTTGGTGCGCCAATGGAATTCTACTGCCAGAATAGAAAATGAGTGTCCCGGGACGGGCCACTAGTGAGTCTTAGGGGCCTGTTGGGACGCGCACCCTAACGGTCCTTAAGATGGGTAACTCCATGGGTGTTGACTCAAAATAGTCTTAGGGGTCTCGGGGTTGAATCAAAGTCCTCTGTTGTAATAAACCCATGGTTTAAGTCCAGGGTTTAGGGTTCGGGGTACCCATGGTTTAAGACCATTGTTTTGTAAAAGTGCGCAATATAAATAAGCACTTGTGTAAAGAAGTGAGGTTAGGTTTTATGATGTAAGAAGAATCAAGGCGAAGCTAAGGATGTTTTGTAAGAAAAGGTTAAGTCCCAGTTGTGTGCGTGGACGACCTCTGCAGCTGTGTGCACAGAGGGTTTTTGTAAGAGGTTAAGAAGATCTGCAGCTATGTGCACAGAGGCCTGCAGCTATGTGCGCGGCTTTAAGGACTTGAAGGGATCTGCATCTGAGTGCGCAGATCAGAACTGTGATTTTGTAGAAAGTTGAATAAAATGCAATTCTGTGGACGTAGCCCCTACACTGGGGGTGAACCACGTTATATCTGATGTCGTGGTTCTATGTGTTATTTCTGTTATGTTCTTTTATGCATTGATAAACATAGATATATCTGATAAGTAAGATCGCTGCTAATAAATAGCTTCGTTGTGAATTGCCAATAAAGGGTTAAGCAAGTCACTATGTGTTTATTTATCTGCGAAGTTATATATGTGAATGTCGAAGCTCTGTGTTAATTGATTCTAAGTTAGTAAAGACTAAAGGTACAATAATATCCCTCTTCTGCTTGCAGAAACCTGATTCTGTGGCACCCCATAGCTGTTTCGGGTGAGACTGCAACCTGTTCGCAGGTTGTTGCCGAAAGGGCCAACACTGTGGGTCTTTTGTTGGTGTGAAGCAAAAGGTATAAACCAGGATCTTCCCTATTACCCAACACATTCATTTGCACATAGTCCGGGGGGTCAGCCAAGACAGTGAAGGAAATCAAAAGTAGTAGCTAGGAATAGTAGAATTTATGACCTTCCTTTTGCCACGCCAGCATCACATATTCGAACAGGTCATTTAACAAGAACCATGACCAATTGAATTTTTGTCCCTGTGCACATAAATCTATAATTTCTATTACCCCTGTGGAACATTGCATCGGTACCACTTTATGAAATATTTTACAGGATAATATTTTTGTAGCAACCCAGACACTTTGGTCTTGGATAGGCCCAATTAAGTATCCCTGTCCTACACACTGAAGGTTTTTCTTCCACTTAATGTCCCGAGTATTATGCTTAGCGAGGTAAGGTAGAGGGTCTTTTCCTTCACTTGGGAGCCCTGTAATTCTCTCTATTAGTTCAACAGTAATTGGGTATGGTTGATCCAGAGATAAGTATCCTCGATGAATGCAGAATAGTAACTGCTTTAGATATGTACTGGCCTATACACTACGGCCAAAATGAGGCATGAACAACATGTTTGTTAGGCTTGAAGTGGCTAGTCCCTCAGCCCACACCTTCATTTTGATTACCCTGACAACAGATTCAACGGCCTGTATTATGTCCATGCATTATATCTACATGCACTATGCCAAGTCTTCTTGGTCTAATGTAAGCAGGAAAGTTTGGTTTGGCCCGTTGTCTTTGTGGATCTGCCTGTGGTATCAGTTCTTCATCTTCATCATCAATTCCCTGCTCAGCAGTAGGCATCTTTCTTATTTCACCTGGGGTGTCTAGAACTTTACGTTTCTTTTGTCTTGGCTGTGGCCATGCAGATGACTCACCTGGAATAACTAGTATTTCCTAGACTGGGTTGGGCATAGGACACGAACCAAGCATGGGAATTTTTTGTGGCTTCCTTGTTCTTGTCATTGCATCGGTCTCTAGTGACTGCTGCAGCTGCAGGCTTGTGGCTGACTGTGTTTCTACTTCCTCATCAATGGGGCAACCAGAGATGACAGTGACATCTGAATCCTCACTCTCAGTGGGAATGTTAATTACCATGGGCTTGAACGGGATGGAAAATAGGTGACAAGATGCAGGTCTACAATAGCTCAGCTCCAGTGCTCTCAGTGTGTAATAGAAAACTGTCTTGACGGGGAAAGGAATATTTTAGATATTGGACAATGTCCTTCAATCATCATTTGATAGAAGCTTAACGTCTAATCATGCTCTCTGGTTTCCTTTTCCAATGCTTTCTCCGTTAATTTTTGTAGCTGACCTTTAGGGCTGTACTTGTCTCACTAGTAATGGAAATTAGTGCTAAGACGGTTGATGAGAGTGAACAATACGCCACTTTTCTCCTCTTACTACATTGATTTAATGCCATGCAAGTGACCTAGTCATACACATATTTGGTATGGATCCGCTAGTTAATGGTAACTAGCCTTTCATTCCTACTTTTTGCATTCTTTTGTCCCCTAGTTGTCTTACCGCTTATGCACTTTAGGTCACCCACTTGGATATATGCAATGATGTGACCACTAGGAGGTTTATTGCTCATGCTTTTTGTTGGTTATGTCACAATCCTACAACAGAATAGTTTATGTCTTTTGGACGTTCCTTTTTTTTTACACATGTCGGAGTAAGGTTTCAGGCAGCTGCCATTCACCAAACTCACGACGTGGGTACCATCGAATTTTCTAAAGTTGCGATGTGCCCATACCCATAGTTTATGCGATGGTATATAGCCTTAGCCAAGTTTCCTTTAGCTTATGAGGGTGTGTGAATAGCCTGATGTCATAGTGCAAGATAAGTATTCCTTTTGTGGATGGATTCACCTTGATATATTGATAATGTCATGGCGGCAACTATTATAGAGTTGGATTAGTCTATAATCACAAAGGTATCTTCATCTTCTCTAAGTATTCCACCATTCCCTTTCTTTCTGTGCCATGTAGAGGGAAGAGGGTTTGGTATTCCTTCAAGAGATCTACGATTTGTACAACTGCTTCATCTTGTGAGTGATTTTGTATGATTCTATGATCTTTACTTAGCTCCACCATTTTTGGCCTGCTAAATTTAGTACGGATATCTTCTACACCCCTAGGTATATTGTTTTGCTGAGTAGATGCATTGTGTTGGTGAGCACTAGTGTCATTGATCCTCTTGACTATACCCATTTTTTCTTGCTGGATTGTATGATGAAGTATAGAGTGTTTTCCATCCTTTAGTACTATATGCGCGGCCTAATGGGTTCCTTGTCGTAACTGGTCAGATTTATCGCAGGTCTTGGGTGTGATATCCAAAGTGTATATGAAACTCTCGTATGTGGGTAACTCCCTTGATTCAGTATCCACCCTTCACACAGACCTTGTGACTCTTTCACACCTTATCATGGAGACTTCATGTAACCTATATTGCCAATTCTCTAAAGCCTCCCCTAAATCAGACGTACATGAACTCGCACACTTCCAACTTAGGTTCCCATCTGTCGTCAGACTGATATGATCTTCATGCATAGCTATAACATTGTAGATTTGATCAAGATAGTCGACCTACCCCTCATTATAAACAAGTTCAACATATCTTTGCCACTAAAATGTATCAATGGGTGATACTACTCTCATTTCCTCATCTTCAAAGGAGAGGATCCTTTTCTTGAAATTTATAATTGTTTGATTGTCTATAGCCCAATCTATCCCTAGTAGTGCAGGGTAAGGATTTGTATCATCTACAATGTTGATGACTTCAAATTCTACATATGTGCACAATCCTTCAACATCGACGATGACATTGCTCAATCGTCTAATGGGTAGTACCTTCGCTTGATTGGAAAGAAGCAGTTGTATAGGAGACCAGTCCAAGTGTGGCTTACCCATGATTTCCCAAGTCTAGCGGGTTAGGATATTGACATCTGACCCCAGATCTAAAATGATATATTCCATGTCATAATCACCTATTTACGCATTCATTCTTAATTCATGGCCAGTCTTACATTTTTTTCATACTTGGTTAACCTTCTTCTCAATGTGTGGTACTACAGGGATCTCGTCTATTATTGCTTGTATCTCTACAATAGCATCTTTATCTTGGATTAGCATCAAACAAATTGATAGAAGAGGTATCAACTTACTAACCTCGGTTAGATTCTGCAACAGGTGTTGGAATCATTCTGGCATGTCCTTGAATTCTGTTCAAGTTGATGGTACATCAGGGCTTATGATGTCTGATTGCATATCCCGGAATACTTATTTTTGCTTTAGGCCAGTTGATGATTCTTTTTTCCGTGTCGTCGGCCTCACTTGTTGCTGCATTTGTTCTTATGGGTTCTCTTGTTCTACTCCATTTGTCTCACCTCCTCTTATTATGGAAGGAATGTTCAGGTCTTGCGGTTTAGCCACAATCATCTAAACATTCATTTTTGCATTCAGGTTCAGGTTTGGTGGGGGGTTGGGTGCGGCAATAGTTCTTTCTTGCCACTTTGTGATCAACTAAGGACATTGTTCAACATTATGTTCTTGACCCTAAAATATGAGCATGTCCTGGAAGGATCCAAACAATCTCTAGAAAAGTGACCTACTTGTCCACAGTTATAGCATGTAACTGGACCTCTCCCCCTACCAAATCCTCCTCCACCACCTCATGCTCTAAAGTTTCCTCCACCCCTTCCCTGAGGGTGTAATTGTTGCTGTGGGTACTGGTTCTGCTAGTAGTTTTACTTATAGGGATTTCACTGCACGTATGGTTGCTGAAGCACATATGGTTGTTGGTACTGATTATCTAGGAAATGTGCAGGTTAGTACAAGGCTTCTACCTATTCAATCTAAGGGAACCCCTCATTTTTCATTAAGTATGTATCACCTGTTTTTTCTTTCAAGAGCTAGTATGCTCTACAGTCTTTTTCATCATGTCCTACCGATCTACAAAATTTACAAAATAAGTTTGCAAGGGTAATTACAACCTTCTGTAAATACACACATTGCTCATCATGGTGACCTCTTGATTGGCATATAAGACACCAGGGTATCCCTTTCCCATTTAATGGGTTAGGTGCACCAGATGCGACATAATTCATGAAGGTCAAATAGTTGTCCTTGGTGTGTTTGTCCATTCTACATTTTGTGCACCACAAGTCCTCTTGTCCCTCTTTTACCTTCTTGATATCTTGAAGTTGTAGTGTGAGTTTGGCTAGCTACAACTGAAACTCTATCATTCCTGTGGCACCATCAGCAATAGACGAGGCCTCTAGCTTCATCGCTAGCTCTAGTGCTTCTGTCTACGACTCAATCTTCTCCTGCATCAACGGCCCTCAGATGTGTTGTAGTAGAGCAGCAATAAACCATTCCTTATGTTGTACATCAAAAATTTGGAAGCTTACTTTAGTGATCAGCGTCTTGAATCTTTGGTCAAAATCCCACACAGTTTCTGCTAGAGATTTTTTAATCTCCTTAATATCAGTAATACATTGTGACTCTGATTTGGGTCTTTTGAACTCTGATATCATTGCATCTCGTATTTCCTCGAGGGTCTTCTATGGTGTTTTGGTTGGGATGACACACAATTTCATGAACCAATCCAGGTTGCGACCCCTTAAGGTTGTAATCATCTGTCCCTTCTTTATATCAGAATTATGTACTAAGCGTTCCATCCTCACAACTTCATAGAGAAACCAATGTTGTTTTGGGTCTTCTGTTCCATTCCCATTAAATATGGGTAATCTAAGATATGTCCCAGCCATTGGATTGGCATTCAGGTTCTCTAGGGCAGGTTTCAACTGAGTTGCATCTTCTGGTGCACTAGTTTCAGGACTAGTGCTATCTGAGTTAGAGGTTCTTTCAAGGGATGAGACTCTAGATCTCATCTCAGGAGATATAGCTAGTGTTATATAATTGTGTTATGACCTTCAGGCCTCTTCAGATATATGTGGCTCTTCAGGTTCTTTCGATATCAGGATATAGTCCTCCTCTTCATCATAAGACCCTTCATCTTTGCATGACCGAAGTTCATGTTCGCTTCCTTCAAACAAAATAGGATTCCATCGACCCCTTTCAATTTTTCTTCTCTTTCCTGATCTAAATCTTCTCCCACTCCTTAGGACTCCAACCTCGAGTTCAGGTTCTATTCTTTCGGGGAACATCTCCACACACTCCTCCCCATGTTTTTACCTACTTTTTAGTGACATAGCCCCTTCCTAGACACATGGCTCAACTATCTAGGTGCAAAAGACCCTTCTCATAAGCAAGTAGTTTTATCCATGTACTTATGCTCAATAAGTATATCCTTCATTGTTATTGCTGATTTCACCACTCCAGGTGAATCACACTTTGTATGGCCTTCCCCTGTCCTGCTGTAGGCTCCTTAGACCCCTTGGACCATTTTTTGTCCTTTGATGTTTCCTTGATCATCCCCAAAAACATGTGAAAAATGATACATGCGACTTTTAAACCTATAATCACATATATACGTGGGTTTTACCACTAAAATCATGTACATAGGGATGTGTACAAAATCCAAATCCTTTTGGAGTTTTCCTTGACTGCATGGATCCAACTCATTTGAATCCTGGCCTTCCCTATGCCTTGAGATCGCTCGAATTCAACCTTGCATTACCCCTTTGAAAAGCTATATAAGGAACTCTATGGTACATTGAAGGCATATGAGAGAATTAAGAGCAAAGAAACTGTTTGTGCCAAAAATTGTTTCCAGACTACAAAGAAACAAGCCAACATAATCTCAAATATTCAATCAAACAAAACTAGGTTTTTAGGGTTTTTGAAATGTTTTTCTGGTTGTGAAGTTTGGTGACAAAAGGGAATACATTCATAATCCAAATAGGAACTAAATCACAATTAAATAAGAACAGAGATGCATAATATAATAACCATGTATCCAACAGAACATAACATTTAAGTTCATCCACAACTGATAAGCACTACAAGCATAAAGACTATAAACCAGCAATGAAATTATCAATTGTGTAGCTAAACAAGATAAAAATGAAGCCAAAGAATAGAATGAAGGGTAATATGGAGCATATATTTCATAATCAGTTCATCAAATACACATGAGAGTCAAGTACTTAGCTTATCAATAAGTAAAGAGACCTCCTCTAGCCATCCAAAAATCGAACCCCTTGTTCTCTTTGTGACCTTCCTAAATACTGTTTTTTCAAAATTCAGTTAGAGTCTAAACCCTAACTATTTTCAGCATACTCATCAATAGGGTATTATAAAAATAATAATTACAAAAATAAAGTATTCCTCAAAAACATAACAAGTAACTGTTTTAGCTAACAATGCTCATAGATCTTTAGCAACTTCTGCCAATAAAGCTATCCCATCTAAGGCTTGGGCCTTTTTCCTAGCTTTCTACTGCTCAGCTTCCATCTCTATCATTCTTCTTGTAAGATCCTTATTCTGTAGCTATAGATTTATGATAGTTTGTTTTAATTCTGCACACTGTAAATCTGTACTTCTTTTCCTTTTTAGGGCCTCTTTGGAGACTGCAATAAGTTCTTGGTAGTGATCATTCACTTCTTCTAAGTCTTCCCTGAGTCTTTTATTAGCTGTAATCAAACCATCATTTGTTTCTTGCATATACTCTATTTGATGTTTATACTGCTTGATGGCTCTTTGCAAATTTTCCTTCTCTGAGTCAAATGCCTTGCTTCCTGTTGTACTTTGTAGTTCACTAGGTAGCCATGGGATGTTCAGCTTTTTGAAGATTTCCTCATCCTCAAGCGGCAGCTCTGTAGAAGCATCATGAACACTTGGGTTTTCCTGATTATCTGTTTTAGTAGGTGCATTTTCATCCATCAATAGCTTGTTTTCTGAATAATAAACTTCTATTTCCTCTTTCTATTGTTCCTTCAACATTTCACCTCGTAATTCCAAAAACACAGCAGAAAATTTGGTCTCGGTGAGGCTAGATTCTTCATCTGTTTTCAATGGCCTTTTTCCTTTTGCAGGATGAGAAGCTGAACCTCTTGGAGCTGCTTCTTTCTTTCCTTTGCTGTTACCCTTTCCAATCTCCAACTTTTCATCAGAGGAAGAATTATCAAGCACAATTACCTCTTTTGTGTTTAACTTAGGGTTTAGTAGCTTTTTCATGTTCAGCCTCAATTTGTTTTTGGGTCTAGTTTTGGGTCTCCAGCCTGGGGCAAGATCTCCTACCATTTTCAAATTTTTCCCTTCATGGATGACTATGGAAAACTCCATAACTTTAATCTTCTTTTTATTTGGCATTACTGTCTTATCCTCCTGACTGTAGACCTCCCTTTGTGTGCCAACCCTAGTCTTAGCACTGACAGTCAACTCATATCCTTCCAAAAAATTTGCTTCATCTTCATACAAGATGGTAATTGGGCTTCATTGTTGGACTACTTAGCATTTTCTTCATCTCCTAAAACCTTTTCTGTAAAAACAAATTTTTCATCAATGAGTGCTTCTGTTGCTACTTCATTTTGAACAGGCCAGGTTTCCTTTTTAATAAACAACAAATTTTTGCTCTTACTGTCAACTGGATTTTACTGAGATTCATAATCTCCTTTTAAAGGTTCTGTCACCTCCTCTAGTTTTACACATTTTTTATCTTCAGCCCTCACTTTTTGTCTTAATTTTCAAATTAGGGTTTGTCCCTTATCAAACTGATTTCTGGTAGGCTGTCCTTCCTGGCTATTTTGGAATCCAGACCAAAAGAGAAAGTAGTCCCAAGTATTTTCTTCTTTTTGCAGAACACTGCTAATAATAAGCTTGATCAATCCATGGTGAAATATGGATTTTGCTGTGTGGTCATGATGTTCTTTGATCCTACTGGACATTTTCTGCAGGCTCTTTAGCAGGAAGAAAGGGAGATTCATCCTTGATTCACCACTCAAGTGTTGAAGAAACCTGAAATGATACTTGAAGACAAAATCATACCTCCCTTCGCATGTGATGTAGCTTTGTAGAAACTTGATAGGCTCTACCCATTCAGCTCTAAAATTATGGATGAGCACTCCCTTACTCCAATCTGGAACAATTCCAGGAAATAGATACCTTTAGGCATTGAAGGTAAATGGCACCTTTTTGAACCAAAGTTCTCCTTCATTCTTGACCCCTATTGCTTCAGCCACTAAATCTACAATTAATTTGAACTTCAGAGTATCAAATGATACTATATCCTGGTTATAACATTGAGAAAATTTATGAGAGACTTCAGTATTATATCCATCAATATTTTTAAAGAAGTGCAACCATCCATCATTCTCAAAGAGTTCAGCACATCCAGGAAACTTGTCTATCCAATTCAGTTCAGTGGGCTCAGCCCTATTGGTATTCCCACTCTTCTTCATCTGCTTTCCCAAGGTTTGATGATGTTTCTGTGTGATTTTCAGAACCTGTTAGTGACTTCACAGCCTTATTTTCCTCAAGATTTCACAGTTTTGGTAGTTAATTCTTCCTTGAACTCTCACTGGCTGATTGTCCTCGATTTTATACAGTCTGTTCTATTATCAATTCAGGGAAAGTTTTGTGCCAAACTTGGATAATTTAGGTCAAACAGAGCACCAAAGCTCTTTAACAGGTCTGTTGTTGAGCTTCACTAACATCAAATGCTGCTTATTTAGACCTTTTGAATTGATATCTCACTGTTGGGAGTTCGTTGAATACATGAATTTACTATTTCCTTTAGCAATTTAACATTATAAGGCTTAACAGAAAAAACCCTAATTTAACAAGCCATGACCAAGGTCATGCAGGATACCTCACTCCCAGCTTGTTGTAGGTGTTAAAAGTTGATTCTTGGACTAGCTGAATGTCGAATTTAAAACTCCAAGTGTCTTTGAGTCATCAGCTCACCTCCAATCGTCACGCTGCAAAGCCCTAATTTCCTTCTTCAACTGTCAATTCCAATTCTTTAGCAATGTGTCTTCATTCCAGTTTCTCCACCAGCTTTGTAATGCTGAATTCGAGAACCTCTTTCCTGTTAATCTCGCCTCATTCCATTGTCTATCATGATTTGCCACGCTTTACTTCTGACTGCCACGATCTCCCTCACGTCATAGCCAACACCTGTTTACATGATTATCTAGATGAAACACGTATCAAACCTACCTGTACATGTGATTAGTCATCCCAAGAGTGAAATCATTGTATAATTTGGCATGAAAACTGACAAATTTTGCACCTGCGATATTCTTGTAGCGCGCTAGTGAAAATTTTTAACCGTTGCGCTATAAGAAAGTTTAAAAATCAAATTTTGTGCTATTTGACCCCTAATTTAACTTTAAATCAGGTTTATATGATAAACCTTGATCTTAGTGCTATTCATGAAACCTTTAATCAACATATATCCTATAGAACCCTTCAGAACATAAGAAAAAACAAAAATGATGGAAACCTAATGGCATAAACCAAAAATTGCACTCTAAACCAAAATTTGCCAGAAGTAAACAAATAAGAAAGCTTCAAAACACAAACAAAATATAATACTAATGAAAACAAATTCATGACTTAACATCTAGATCTAGCCGTGGGATGAAGTCCTCCCTATGAGGCTTCAAGAACCTGTAGACCAGTTCTTTCTCTTCTGCTACCTACTAGTCTACAAAATTTCCATTAGGTTATGGAGTCCTTATTATGCTTTACTCACACCAGTATATACAATGAAAATTAAAAACCTCCTCAAAGACTGTAGAAATGCTTGAGGAATCGTCCATTGACTGGACTTGACAATTCCTCACCTTCCAAAGACTGCAGGACAAAAATGTTATTTTCCAACATCTTAGATACTAGGAAAGGGCCAAACCAGAGGTTATCAAATTTGCCATTCTTCCCTTTTTTCTCTTTCTTGGCATCCCATCTCAGAACCATATCACCAACTAAGAAAGTGTTATCTTTGATTTTCCTGTCAAATCTGCTTTTAATCTTCAATCTGTATAACTATGCCCTTTCTTCCACTTTTTCCCTGTTCTGTTGCAACTCTATCATCTCATAAATCCTTCTCTGCATATCATTTGGTTCTTCCTAGAAATTCTGAAGAAACTTCATCACTGGGATACCCAATTGAACAGGAAAAACTGCATCTGTGACATACACTAATTGGAATGGAGAAGTTCCAATTGCTTGTCTGACTGTTATCCTATCATCCCATAATGCATATTTCAGCATAGAATCCCATTATCTCTTATTATGCTTAAGCAAATTTCTAATACTCTAAATGATGTTTTTATTTGAGGACTCAGCTAAACCATTAACCTGGGGATAGTAAGGAGTTGAATGTTTTAGTAAGATACCATTCTTTTCACAAAATGCTTCCATTGCCTTTGACTTGAAAGCCTTTGCATTATCTGTTACTATTTTTTGAGGACACCCAAACCTACTAAGGATATTTTATTCAATAAATTCCATAATCACTTTGTCTGTGGCATTCCTAGTAGGGATGGCTTCCACCCATTTAGTAAATAAGTCTGTTGCAGTTAGAATCCACCTGTGTTGTCCTGAGGAAGATGGACTTATCTCCCCTATAAAGCCCAGACCCCATTGCTGGAAAGGAGCACTTACTGCAATAGGTTTTATGGGCAATGACAGCAATTTTTGTTTTCCAGCAAACCTTTGACAAGGGATACAGGCTCTTACCTACTGATATACATCTGCAAACAAAGAGGGACAATAGTACCCAGCTCTTAAAGTCTTTTATGATGTTTCCTTCCAGTACTTGTGACCTCCACAAGCACCCTCATGAGATTTAGAAATTAATCCTTCAATTTCATATTTATCCAAGCGTATCAGTAGAATACTTCCTGGGTCCTTCCAGAATAACTGCTCTTCTACTAAACAATACTTAGTATTTTTTAGCTTTAGAGATCTAGCAGCTTTTCTATCTAAATGCTCAGGACATTGCAAATATAATAGAAAATACCCAATGTCTATGTACCATGTGGATGCTGAATAATAGTCCATAATCTTCTCTCTTTCCAATATTTCTTGATCTTCTTCCTGAGCTAGCTCTTCAACCATCACATGCAATCCCAGAGCTTGACAATTTGATTCAGCCAGTGGCTTGGCTAAACCTTGTCCCTTGACTAGTTTGGTAGGTCTGATATCTACATCATACTCCATGATTTTAGCAATCCACCTACCTCTTTTCCCCTCACTATCAGGCTGTGTTAAAACATCTTTTACAGCAGCATTAGGCACATATGAAATAACTTTAGAATGCAGAATATAGATTCTGAAAAACTTTAAAGCTTTTACCAAAGCATAGGCCTATTTTTCTAAGATACTATATTTTAATTCAGAATCCCTGAGAGCTTTGCTGAAGAATGCAATAGGTTGCTCCAGTCCTTCCTTATTCTTCTGCAACAGAACAGCTGCTATTGTATCCTCTGATGCAAATGAGAATGTAAGAAATTATCTGGTAAAATCTGGGCTTACTAATACAGGAGCTTCAGTAAGAGCCATTTTGATTTTCTCAAATGCATTCTTTGCTTCAGTGGTCCACCTAACTTCTTGATCATTTTTCAACATGACTATAATCTGTTTGATAGTCTTAGCAAAGTTTGGTATAAACCAACGTAGAAAGTCAATTTTACCAATGAAAGATTG
This sequence comes from Pseudotsuga menziesii, assembly GCA_001517045.1. NCBI lineage: Eukaryota > Viridiplantae > Streptophyta > Pinopsida > Pinales > Pinaceae > Pseudotsuga > Pseudotsuga menziesii. The sequence goes on along the minus strand of LPNX010358703.1, from coordinate 72,890 downwards.
GACATCCTTTTTACTCCTAGGTAAACTTATTTTCAATATAGCATTTACCCTTTTAGGTTCAATCCTTATACCATCAACAAACACTAAATGACCAAGCAATTTACCTTCCTGTACAACAAAGTGTGACTTATTTGGATTCAAGGACAAGCCAAATTTTCTACATTTCAAGAAATTCTGCTTCAAATGCTTTAGATGTTCATCATCTGATTGTGAGAAAACAGTAATATCATCCAAGTATATTACCACAAACTTGTCTTTTTCACCAATGAAAGCAATAGCCATAGCCCTCTGAAAAGTGGCTCCAGCGTTCATTAGCCCAAAAGGCATCTTTTCATACATGAAAGTTCCCCAAGGAGTTGTAAAATATGTTTTCTCGTTATCATCAGGATGCATAAAAATATGATTGTACCCTGAGAAACCATCAACCATTGACATCCTCTGTGCCCCAACTACTTTCTGCAATATTTGCTCAATTTTAGGCAGAGGATAATTATCCTTTAGTGAAGATCTGTTCAAATTTCTAAAGTCAACACACAACCCGATTTCTCCATTCTTTTTCCTAACAAGAACTATATTAGCCACCCATGAAGAGTACCTAAGGGGCACTATGATCTTAACATCCAATAACTTCTTCACTTCCTTTTCAATAACAGGAAACAAGGATGGATTAATCCTCCTTAATTTCTAACAAAAAGGTTTGACATTTGGTTTTAAAGGGACTTTATGCTATATAATTCCAGTGTCATACATTCTCAATTCCTCATAATACCATGCAAAAACATCAACATGTTCCTTTAACAATTTAATGTACATGTTCCTTTGTTCAACTGTAAGTGCTTTAGAAATTTTTACCATTCTAGGCTGTTCTGCAAAGCCAATGTTACAATCCACCACATTCTCTTCTGAGGACTGTACAACAGGTTTTAAGAGTGTGTCATCTTTTGCAAATATCCTTTCCAAAGGTACCAAACCTTTTGGGATGAAATTACTCTTGAATTCAATGATTTTGTGTCTAGTTATTTCATTTTCAGCAATCTCTTCCACCTATCCATCCTCTTCATCTTCCTCTTGATCAATCAGGGAATTAGAAAACTCATGTGTAAGCTCTAAAATTATTTTAATCTCAATGTAATCTTCGAACACTCTCCACTGCTTTACATTATCAGGTACTGATGGTCTGTACCTAACTTCGATGGGATACATCAACTGTGTAGTCTTGGGGATTCTAAAGTGTGTAGCAGCCAAGGCTAATGAATCTGCAGTCTGATTATGGTCTCTTGGAATATAGGTAATGTTAAAAGCTACAAAATAATTCTCAATCATGTCCCATACCTCATTTCGATAGAATTTCAGTAAACCCTGCTTCACTTGATAGTTGTTATTCACCTGCTGAACAACTAATTCGGAGTCGCCAAATGCAGAAATCTGCTGAATGCCCAAATCTTTGGCAGCTTTTAATCCTAACAGAAAAGCTTCATATTCAGCAATATTATTTGTAGTAATAAACTCTAATTTATACATCAGCTTTATTGTTTCACCTCCAGAGGATATAAGAAGAACCCTTGCTTCAGCACCCTCTTTGCAAGAAGATGCATCAAAGTATAATTTCCACAACTCATCCTCCTGTTCTCTACTGCACTTTACTGGCTGTTCCTTTTCAACCTGTAACAAACCAGCAGTATTGTCATCATCACTAAAATGTAACATGAAAGTACCCATGTCTTTATCAACAGCATACAATGGATGTTTGGTAGGGTTCTTGTCATCTGTTACAATATAGGCAAACTGAATTTCTCTGTACAACCTTCTATTTTCTCCTCCAAACACAGGAATAGTAGCATATGATAAATCCATTTGTAAGGTTCCACTGACTTTCTTTGCCCAAGACCTAGAGATAAGTAACCCAAATTTAGGTGTAATATCAGCTACCACTACATCCATGATCACACTTTTCATGGGTAATTTATCCAAAATGACAACCATGTCCTTTATTACCCCTAAACACTTCACTGGTTAGGAATCAAATGCATATAGATCATGATAGGGTTTGGTGATACTCAGACCTAAAGCCTCCATAACAGCCTTTGGCATTAAATTGTGTGATGCTCCCGAATCTAACAAGCAATTATGTATCATTTTTTCATGAACTGTCAGAGTAATGTAAAATGGAGGTGAAGCACCTGCTTCATTTCCAGTCTTTTCAGCCAAGGCTGATCCAATGAAAATCCTAGGATTTTCTTCTTGCAAATTCACCGTATCAGAAATAGGCTGATTGCTTGCTGAATTAATCATCTTAAGAACTAATTCTTTATATGAAGGGTTTTTCATTAATTCAGTTAAAGGTACATGAATCTTTAACTTGCCTAATTCATTTTCCAGGCTGAAATTCTACATAGTTTTATTTACCTCTTCAACCTCCATGTTCTTCTTTTGTTTTTCTGAAACTTATATTTTTTCTATCACAGGATCAAATGGATGCTTAGCAGGGAAAACTACCTTCTTCTTTGGGTTTTGTACTACCTATTTTGGACCTGACCTCAGATTCACGGTCTTCTTGAGTTCATTTTGACAGACATCAGCAGTTACAGCAGTCATTTTCAGACCTAAATCATCCTCTGTTTTGAACATATCAGCATCATAGCATTCTGCATTTAGAAACTCTTCTTCAGTGACAAAACCCCCAGACAATATTTCTCCAAAATGGTTCATATCTTGATCAGTATCTTCAAATATCACTTCATCATCAACCTCTTCTTCATCATCAACATTGTTCTGAAGAGGTGGTGGTACCCTTTGGTCCTCAATTTCTCTCCTTTCCGGCTGAATATCATTATTCCTTCGTTCTCTAGGCATGAAACGGGGAGCAAATTGTCTTCTAAATTGGTTTTGATTGTTAGGGTTTCATTCACCTTATTGAACAGGCTTGCTGGAATTTTTCTCTAGTTCTAATTTATTTAATTTTGCAGTCAAAATCTTCACCAACTTGGCCATATCATCAATTTTCCCTTCTGCAGAATGAGAAGCTGACCTTCCTGAAGGTACTTCTTTCTTTCCTTTTCTATCATAGATTTCCTGAGTTGTTTCCTTCTTCAATCTATTGGAATCCAATATGTTAGATTCTACCTCCAATGCTGCATCCTGCATATTCAGTAAAGAAATAGGTCTCCTTTCCCTTAGTAGTAAGGAAAATTCATGGTCGAAAGCATTTGCATATGTCAGTTTTGCAGATTTTTTTGTAGGCTTTATTTCTGCAGGAATTTTGATGTACATTTTGTTAAACCTCTTTGAAAAATATGCAATAGTTTCATCATTTTTCCTCCTAAGGGATCCAAACTCAGTTATGTAGTATGTATGGTCTTTGGTGTCACCCCATTGTCTCATGAAGAGATCACAAAGTTCTTCAATGATAGTGACCGAGTTAGCAGGCAATTCCCTGAACCATTTTCTGATATATCCATCAAGGTTCTGCACGAACATTCTCATCCATACATCCTTGGCTTCAATGTTTTGGTTATCAGCATAACTAAGGAAAGCTTCCCAGTGTTCTTCAGCTGTAGTTTCCCCCTGCCCATTAAACCTAGGCAGGTATTTCTGATAGTCACCTCCAGGAAGTGCATTTAAAAGATGAGGCAAAACCAATGGTGCATATTTGGCTGCAACCATTCGGTCCATCATGTCTATAGGTTGATTTTGGGCGTCCATTTTAAGGCTGACTGACTTTGGTGATGAAGAGGTTTGACTGGAACTTGGCTGAAAGGGGTTTCTACCTACTTTCAACTGAAAAGGATTTATCTTACCAAGGGAGACTGTTTTAGCTTTTCTGAAAGATTGAGGATCAATAAAAACTTGGAAACTACTGTCGGGAATTATAGGCTTTAACCAAGGTGAAGTTTCTTCTTCTTTACTCAACACAGATGAAGGTGATGAACCATCCAACTGGTCAGGGTCACATAGGGATGGTAATGATTGAGACCTTCTAATCTTCCTTGCTGTCTTCAATATCTGTTCAGGATCTATGACACCTAACTGCAATGGTGAAATAGGTATGTTTCTAGTTCCAACTCCCCTAGTAGCCATTGTGACAAACTGGTGAAAAGTAGTCTTAAAGATGTGTTGGTTTAAGTTCACCTCTTAAAACCAGTAAAATGATAAGTATCCGAGGGAAAAATATATTTTCAACTTCGTTCCCCAACAATGGCGCCAAAGATGTTTTTTCCAGAACTTGTTTCCAAACTACAAAGAAACAAGCCAACACAATCTCAAATATTCAATCAAACAAAACTAGGTTTTTAGGGTTTTTGAAAAGTTTTTCTGGTTGTGAAGTTTAATGACAAAAGGGAATACATTCATAAGCCAAATAGGAACTAAATCACAAGTAAAGAAGAACAAATATGCATAATATAATAACCATGTATCCAACAGAACATAACATTGAAGTTCATCCACAACTGACAAGCACTACAAGCATAAAGACTATAAACCAGCAATGAAATTATCAATTGTGTAGCTAAACAAGCTAAAAATGAAGCCAAAGAACAGACTGGAGGGTAATATGGAGCATATATTTCATAATAAATTCATCAAATACACATGAGAGTCAATTACTTAGCTTATCAATAAGTCAATAGACCTCCTCTAGCCATCCAAAAATCGAACCCCTTGTTCTCTTTGTGACCTTCCTAAATACTATTTTTTCAAAATTCAGTTAGAGTCTAAACCCTAACTATTTTTAGCCTACTCATCGATAGGTTATTATCAAAATAATAATTACAAAAATAAATTATTCCTCAAAAACATAACAAGTAACTGTTTTAGCTAACAATGCTCATAGGTATTTAGCAGCTTCTGCCAATAAAGCTATCCCATCTAAGGCTTGGGCCTTTTTCTTAGCTTTTTGCTGCTCAGCTTCCATCTCTGTCATTCTTCTTGTAAGATCCTTATTCTGTAGCTGTATATTTTTTATAGTTTGTTTTAATTCTGCACACTGTAAATCTGTACTTCTTTTCCTTTTTAGGGCCTCTTTGGAGACTGCAATAAGTTCTTGGTAGTGATCATTCAATTCTTCTATGTCTTCCCTGAGTCTTTTATTAGCTGTAATCAAACCATCATTTGTTTCTTGCATATACTCTATTTTATTTTTATACTGCTTGATGGCTCTTTGCAAATTTTCCTTCTCTGAGTCAAATTCCTTGCTTCCTGTTGTACTTTTTAGTTCACTAGGTAGCCATGGGATGTTCAGCTTTCTGAAGATTTCCTCATCCTCAGGCAGCAGCTTTGTAGAAGCATCATGAACACTTGGGTTTTCTTGATTATCTATTTTAGTAGGTGCATTTTCATCCATCAACGGCTTATTTTCTGAATAAGAAACTTATATTTCCTCTTTCTCTTGTTCCTTCAACATTTCACCTTGTAATTCCAAAAACACAGCAGACAATTTGGTCTCGGTGAGGCTAGGTTCTTCATCTATTTTCAATGGCCTTTTTCCTTTTGCAGGATGAGAAGCTGAACCTCCTGGAGCTACTTCTTTCTTCCCTTTGCTGTTACCCTTGCCAATCTCCAGCTTTTCATTAGAGGAAGAATTATCAAGCACAATTACCTCTTTTGTGTTTAACTTAGGGTTTAGTAGCTTTTTCATGTTCAGCCTCAATTTTTTTTGGGGTCTAGTTTTGGGTCTCCAGCCTAGGGAAAGCTCTCCTACCATTTTCAAAGTTTTCCCTTGATGGATGACTGTGGCAAACTCTATAACTTTAATCTTTTTTTTCTTTGGAATTACTGTCTTATCCTCCTTACTGTAGAACTTCCTTTGTGTGACAACCCTAGTCTCAGCACTGACAGTCAACTCATATCCTTCCAACAAATATGCTTCATCTTCAGACAAGATGGTAATTGGGCTTCGTTGTTGGACCTTAGCATTTTCTTCATCTCCTAAAACCTTTTCTGCAAAAACAATTTTTTCATCAATGAGTGCTTCTGCTGCTACTTCATTTTGAACAGGCTGGGTTTCCTTTTTAATAAACAACAAATTTTTTCTCTTTCTGTCAACTAGAGGTTGCTGAGATTCATAATATCCTTTTAAAGGTTCTATCACCTCCTCTAATTTTACACATTTTTCATCTTTAGCCCTCACTTTTTGTCTTAATTTTCTAATTAGGGTTTGTCCCTTATCAACCTGCTTTCTGGTAGGCTGTCCTTCCTAGTTATTTTGGAATCCAAACCAAAAGAGAAAGTAGTCCCAAGTCTTCCCTTCTTTTTGTAGAACATTGTTGATAATACGCTTGATCAATCCATGGTGAAAGATGGACTGTGTTGTGTGGTAATGATGTTCTTTGATCCTGCTGGACATTTTCTGCAAGCTCTTTAGTAGGAAGAAAGGGAGATTCATCCTTGATTCACCACTCAGGTGTTGAAGAAACCTGAAATGATACTTGAAGTCAAAAGCATACCTCCCTTCACATGTGATGTAGCTTTGTGGAACCTTGATAGGCTCTACTCATTCAGCTCTGAAATTATGGATGAGCACTCCCTTGCTCCAATCTGGAACAATGCCAGGAAATAGATACCTTTGGGCATTGAAGGTAAATGGCACCTTTTTGAACCAAATTTCTCCTTCATTCTTGACCCCTATTGCTTCAGCCACTAAATCTATAGTTAATTTTAACTTTAGAGTATCAAATGATACTATATCTTGGTTATAACATTGAACAAATTTATGAGAGACTTCGGTATTATATCCATCAATCTTTTGAAAGAAGTCCAACCATCCAGCATTCTCAAAGAGTTCAGCACATCCAGGAAACTTGTCTATCCAATTCAGTTTAGTGGCCTCAGCCCTGTTGGTCTTCCCACTCTTCTTCATCTGCTTTCCCAAGGCTTGATGATGTTTTTGTGTGATTTTCAGAACCTGTTAGTGACTTCACAGCCTTATTTTCCTCAAGATTTCATAGTTTTGGCAGTCAATTCTTCCTTGAACTCTCACTGGCTGATTGTCCTCGATTTTATACAGTCTATTCTATTATCAACTTAGGGAAAGTTTTGTGCCAAACTTGGATAATTTAGGTCAAACAGAGAACCAAAGGTATTTAACAGGTTTGTTGTTGAGCTTCACTAACATCAAATGCTACTTATTTAGACCTTTTGGACTGATATCTCACTATTGGGAGTTCGTTGAATACATGAATTTACGTTTTCCTTTAGCAATTTAACATTATAAGGCTTAACAGAAAAAACCCTAATTTAACAAGCCATGACCAAGGTCACACGGGATACCTCACTCCTAGCTTGTTGCAGGTGTTAAAAGTTGATTCTTGGACTAGCTGAATGTAGAATTTAAAACTCCAGGTGTCTTTGAGTCATCAACTCACCTCCAACCGTCACACTGGAAAGCCCTAATTTCCTTCTTCAACTACCAATTCCAATTCTTTAGTAATGTGTCTTCATTCCAGCACCTCCACCATATTTTTAATGCTTAATTTGAGAACCTCTTTCCTGTTAATCTCGCCTCATTCCACTATCTGTTATGATTTTCCATGCCTTTACTTCTAACTGCCACGATCTACCTCACATCATAGCCAACACCTGTTTACATGATTATCTAGATGAAACACGTATCAAACCTACCTACACATGTGATTAGTCATCCCAGGAGTTAAATCATTGGAAAATTTGGCATAAAAACTGACAAATTTTGCACCCGCGATATTCTTGTAGTGCGCCAGTGCAAAATTTTAACCATTGCGCTACAAGAAAGTTTAAAAATCAAATTTTATACTATTTGATGAGGCTAATTTAACTTTAAATCAGCTTTATATGATAAACCTTGATCTTAGTTCTATTCATGAAACCTTTAATCAACATATATCCTATAGAACCCTTCAGAACATAAGAAAAAACAAAAATGATGGAAACCTAATGGCATAAACCCAAAATTTCACTCTAAACCAAAATTTGCCAAAAGTAAACAAATAAGCAAGCTTCAAAACACAAACAAAATATAAGACTAATGAAAACAAATTCATGACTTAACAGAAACTATATTCCATTGTTGCCGGAACTTATGCTTGAATCTGCATCCCTTTGTCCCTTGGAGCATTTTTGTGTTCTTCCCAAGCTTGCCTTTTGCTTATGAGCTTGCTATTGAGAGATGGAGGATTGACGTGGTGGAGGCCCAAGTGGGGGATTCAGTTTCTCCGATTCATAGATGTGCTGACAAAGGTTGTATCTATTGTAATCTCTGATTTATATTAATAGAAATATTTTTTCCTGTCCAGTAATGTGTGTTTGAATGAATATTTTATCCATGGGATGTTTTCAAATGCTTATACATTGTTGATTATATATGCTAGAATACATCTAACACCATGATATATGGAATTCTTGTATTGTTTACTTGTTGTTGAGGAAGTAATTTATCAACTCAAGCTAAAGTTGGAAAGCTCAACGGGGATCTACTTCAACCGTCTGGAATAAGGTACGAGGTCTGATCCTTTAGTGTTAGACATTTAATTTCTATTGCATATTGGAAAGGATTGATTTCTGGAGTCAAGCTATCTATTGTGGTACCCCAAGCCATAGGAATTTCTCTCCATAACAGAATTGGTGACTCCACTGGGGAGTTCCTAGTAGTTGTCCTTTGGGGCTCGTTCTATCGGCATTCAACGACTTTGAATTGCTCTTTCTCTCTTGTTTCTGTGTCGGGTCTAGGGGCATGTTTTCCTGGTAGTGTCTAATTGGTGCGAATTTTGTCTTAGCTTGTTTGTTTGCCTTGATTTTTATGCACCTTTCTTCCTATACACGAGTTTTTAACTCACAGTCGCGTATACACATGGGTTTCTCTGCGATTTCCATGTATACATGTGGGTTTACTACGGATAGTCATGTATGCCCTTAGTTTTGCCTTTTAGTGAAAGTTAAATGGTTCCTGGGTGAAGTTTGATGATTGCTGAGTCTCCTTTGACACTGCCTGAGTCTGTTTATACCTTTGTTTCTGACCAGAAACATTTTTTTAGGATAATCTTTTTTAAGAAGGTTCTTGTCATGACATTTTCAATTTTTTGTTTGGGATTAGTGCATTAGATTTATTTTACCTTGGTGCTTTGCTTGAGTGTTGTTTGAGTGTGCTTGTAGAGTCTGAGGGTTGTAGAATCATTCTTTTGATTTTTATATCTCATTTTATTTCAAAAAATCCAAAACATTTTCTTATCATAATGCATTGCATTTTGCATTTTGCATTGTACTTGCATTAGATTTGCTTTGGAGTACTAGTTAGGATTTCATATAGGAAATCTTGCATTCATCATTTGAAAAAAAATTGTGCATTTCACGTAGTAGCATACCCTGTTTTCATGGACATAATGCATTTGCATTAATTGTTAGGTGCGTATTTTACTTCATGTTGTGTCATAACACCATTAGTTGCATGGCCATATCCCTCTTTTGAGTAATAAATCCAATTAAAATCAACGCTTAATTAAAATGAACTACACACTTTTCTTTTTTAGGGTGCACCAACAAGATTAGGTTTTAGGATCTTGGAATAGTTCATTGTGAGTAAATTCTCCAAGATCACTAAACAACAACATGTATGTGTCTGTCTAGGTAAGTGTGTGAAATCCTTGGTATAACAAGTGTTTCTTAGGATCCTCCTCTCAAAAGGGAGTTAAGCACGAAGCAGTGTGAGCGGTTATTGATTGGGATGACCCATAGTCATAACTGAGTAGCACCGAAGATATTTCCAGGATTGTATTTGTATCTGGGGACTCTTTCAAGAGTTTCGGGATTTACTACCCTGCCCATACGGTCAATCCCGCCTGCGACTGTCTGCCTGATCATTGATTATATTGAGGTGACCTTAGTGGCCTTACCTAGGATATCGAGGGGGTACTTTGCAGGGGTTATTCTGTGGGTGTCCCGGTTAAAACCCCTCAAGGGAGATTAAAATCCCCAAAGGAGCTAAGAATTGGGAGAAGGGGACTTAAAGCCCAAAAAAGGGGCTAAATCCTTGACCAAGTGCTTAAAACCCTAAAATATTAAGAAAAAACTATAAATATAGGGGTGGGGGTCACTCTCAAGACACTCGTTCTCTCCTTATCATTATGCTTCCCATGTGAGTGTCTTGAGACCCTTTCCTCTCAAGCCATTCACCCCTCTCCTCCATATCTCCATAAGACAAAACCCCATTCCATAGAGAGGTGCTTCTAAATCTAGGGCATGGTGGCCCATTTCCACAAAGGATGAAGGTATAACCATGTTCTTTTGTTGATAGTTTAGTTTTCTGGATCACGTTTATTTGCAAGTTTATTTGATCATAGTTTGTTGCAGGTTCTCCTTTGATTGCTTGTAGCCATTTCTTATTTTTCTAACAGTTTCTTACAAGGTTTCCATGGCTCAGAGCTAAAATTTCCTTATAGGGTTTTTCTTTCATCCACGGGAACCCTACCCTGCCATCCTATAGACATAAGGTAGTTGTTCCTGCTCATAGCTAAGGTAAAATCCCTACTACAGTCTAGCGACCATACCAAGTCGATCCCAAAGGATCCCTGGTTTTTTGTGTTTTTTCCAGTTTAATATATCTTTGCTTAGTTAGTTTATTTTCAGTTTTTGTCATTTATATTGCTGGTTGAGCCCTCTTAAGGCCGACCTGAGCCTGTTTGGCCACAATACCTGTTACTGTCAGTTGTTCTTAGCTCTGATTTTTTAATTTTTTTAGTTTCTGGGCCAAATCACTCATATCAGGCCGAAAAGAGCGACCCAGTCACCTATTTAGGCCCAAAAAGTGTGACCTATGATTTTTTTTTCAGCCTAGTCACGGATTCAAGCCCTAAAGGCACGACCTAGTCGCTCATTTGGGCTCGAAAAGTGTGACTTCACTCCCAAGTGCCAGATCGCGCCTATTTTTTGTTTTTGTGTGACCCCCTCACCACATTTGCCCTGAAACGAGGGACCTGTCTCTTAGGACTCAGTTTTTAGCTATTCAAACTGTCAGTGCGGCTCAGCCGCAACTATCCAGCAGCCTGTTTTCTTCTACATACAATTTCTATAAATTAATGATATGTTTAATTAGTTATTAATACATATGAATATGTTTTAAGGCTTACCTAAAGTACTGTAAGTTATTTTTCAATTTTTAATTAAACATTGGAAATTAACCCCTTGCCTAGCCCTTTGTCATCATCCTCCAGGGTATTCTGGGATAAGAAGAAGGGTCAAGCTCATATAGTAATAGGAAATTGCACTTGTGATTTATTTAGACCACTAAAAATGGGTGACTTGGAAGGTAGAGGGGGTGGTAGGCCCATGGGGCCTCATAGCGTTCACATCCTCCCTGTTGACCAACCTTGCACTCAGAGAGTGACCTGAGGATCTACAAGTGGGATTAGTCCCATTGTGTTGAGAGCCCAGCACTTTTTCTTGGTAAAAAAGGAATACAGGTGTAAGGTAGTCACCTAGCAAGTCTACCATAGTTCATGCTCATTAGTTGCATGTTTCAAGTTTTATGTTCAAAAATTCACTGGTTTCATAATAGTTTGCCCATTCTATAATCTCTATAACAAACCAGAAATGTCTGCGAAGTATTCATAAACCATAACTATAGTCACTAAAATGGACAATATTTCATACACTAAACATGCACACAACCACACCAATTAAGATTATCAAACTCAATTCATGATGTTGAGCCAACCGTTAAAAGCTATCAAATTACATGAATTCAAAATATTGCAGTATTTGAGGACATAAGTCCTTGAATACCTTAATCATGGGAAATACCTAGGCTCATCCCTAAAACTCATTGTGAGGAATACCACGGGAACCCCAAAGTAGTTGGCCACTGAGAGGAATTTCCAAGCGAAATGGGAAACGACCCTTACCAATTCCTTGGAAATTCCTCATAGGAGTGCTAGTATTGGTGATCAAGTGACCACCTAAAAGCCAATAGGAAGCCACTGAAACAACGGTCCAGACCATCATTACTAGATTACACCATTTGATCTACCAACTAGACATAATTGATCCCCCATGCTATTATTCACACCTAAGAGGCGATCCACCACGGCTTGGGTCCTTGAACCAACATCGTTGAGACCATTCTCGATGACCCTCTACACCTTCAGAAGGCCATATAGCCTCTAACTCAGACTCTGACTCATATCAATCTGAGCCAGACTTACATACTGCACCATCTATCCCCATGGCTAGTGTAAACCCATATGCATTTTATAGAATGGTCATTGGAAGTGGAACCATGTCCATGCCTCAAGTCACCACCAACACCCTTGCAGGTGTTCCTATTACTTCCATGTAGATTGTCCTAACTCAGCTACCCCCACCTATACCTACCAATCAAACTGTCCCACCTATCATACCTTGGGGTAGTGGCCCATCCACTCACACTGTCCCATGTGTCATACCTGGGGATAGTGGCTGTGTCGCTCACACTGTCCCACTTACCATACCTGGGGGAAATTGTTCATCGCAAACTGTGCCACAAATACCCCCAGTCATGCAGGGACATCATGTTCTCGTGAACCCCACTACCATTGCAAGTCCTTCCCATATTAATCTTGGGTCAAACCTCCCTTTCATGGAACGTCTCAACCTACCTAGCTTGGCCATGTTAACCAATGACCCTATTTTCCATCAAGCCCATTGGCCTCACATGCCAACCAAACTCCCATAAGACATTCCAAAGTTTGAAGGGAAGGTAGGGGAAAACCCTCGAAACCACATAATTATGTTTCACCTATGGTGCTCATCAAACAACATCGTAGATGACTCGATCATACTTAGGCTATTCCAATGCACCCTCACAGGTGCTGTAGCCAAATGGTACATTGAGCTACCTCAATCCAAGTACCCGGATTTTAACTCCTTAGCTTTCATGTTCCTACAGTATTTCCAACTCCCTATCAGATATGACAAAGTGGTGGATATCTTGCTATCTTGCCACCAAAATATTGTGACCCACATAATCGACCACATCCATGATTGGCGACAACGTCGTAGTTTGTGCAAGATCAAGCTTGATGACATGATCTTCCTTGAATGGTTCTTAAAAAAATTGATGCCACCCATATCCAAGGACATTGCATCCGAACGTCCCCAAACAAAGGAAGAGTCCATCTTGAAGGCCCAACAGTTTGACCTCATTTACGCATAGTTTGGATACCTTTACCCCATCATTCCAGATGCTCCCCGTGCAGGCACCTCCTACCGGGATGCACCGTAGGAATCCCATGCTGCAGATGGCATCATAGCCTCTTTATACCATCAATTACAGCATCACCTAGCACCACCTATGATGCCACCACAATCAAAGAGCACCCCTAATGTTTCCTACCCAAACCAAGCTCCTGACTATTCCAGAATGGTGTCTCAATCTGGAGCTACAACCTCTTATGCAAAACCTGCATCACAGCAGCAGGGCCATGCACCTACTTGGAAAAAAAAACAATATCCGGGATAGATGAATGGATTTGTGGCACCCCTAGCTCCCTAAGTTATCTATGCACCAACCACAACTGTAGCGCCATCTGCAATCACAGCTCCATCTGCAGCCACAGCTCCATCTACAATTGTAGCTCCATCCACAGCCGCAGCTCCATCCGTAGCTGCAACCCCATCCACAACCACAACCTCAATCACAACCTCAACCTTAGTTACCAGGGAAACAATGGGGTTCATTCCCACTCAACATGATCCTTTTAATTTTCCTTTTCCTACCATCTAGGATCATGATTAAGTCTATCCTAGATACCCGCAATCTACATGATTTCACACTAGGAGTTCTTGTGTGGTACCTTGAACTACCTATGCTACCTCTTAGGCCCCAAGATGTGTTGACTCCTATCCATCCAATTGAGATAATGTTGCACCTACCTTTGGGTCCATCAAAGACTCCTCCCATCTCCAGGCCTACTCCTCTTCCTCCAACAGAGACTGGGGGCAAGGCCACCAAAACCACAACCAATACCATTTACATGATCGCTAGTGTTAACACCCAAAAAGTGTTCACTACATCATCTACCCCACTACATGGCTCATTTGTCCATTTTCCTACCATATTTCCCTTAAAAACCCTGAAAATCCCACTAAAAAGCCTCCAAAAGGCCATAAAACCATCTAAAAAGCCTCCAAAAGGCCAAAAAACCCCTTTTTTCCTCCAAAAATATCCAAAATTCCTCTAAAAATAGAAAAAATCCCCTAAAAGGGAAGAAAAAATAAAATAATGAGGAAAAGGAGGAAAAAACCCTAAACAGCTGCCCTAAACCACATGGTTTCCAAAACCATGGGCCAGCACTCCACCACTAAAAAACTATAAATATGTGATGGAGACCCCTCATTTCACATCCACAATCATAAGCATCCTTACTCTGCCAAAACAACTCTAGAAACCCTAGCTCACCCTTGAGCTACTTTCACCATTGAGAGCCCTTTTTCACCCATTTCCACCATCGGATAAGGAGAAGGAGCAGGCTGGAGCTTGGAGCAACCGTCTTGGATCACTGCAAAGAGCTTCACCAACCTTCACATCGGAGGTAATATCAATATAAAAACCATTCTTTACATTTTGTTGTTTTGTTTCATGCATATATTGAGAGTAGTTTGTTTTTCTGTTTAGCATTTTTATTTACATTTTACTAAACTGCTACTAAGGAGTCTCTTCTCCTTAGTAGGTGCTCATTTGCACAAGATAGGGGTAAAACCCTAGCTACAGTTTTGGTGACTCCACTGGTTTTCTTTTGAATCTCTGTTTAAAAAATTTTAGCTTTTTCCTTTCGGCTGTCCCTTTCGGCCACCGTAAACCACATTTTTTCCCTTTGCAGTCACGTCCCGACCGCGTATTTCAGGCCTTTACCTACAACCCGATCACGGCTATCAGACCATCTCCGGTGCCCTCCCGGTAGATTCAAGTCTGTTACCTGCGAACTGACTGCGGCTATTCAGCCTATTTGCTGCGATCTGGCTGCACCTATCGGCCGTTTTCCTGCGTCCTGACCGCGACTCTCCGCCCATTTACTGCGACCCAAACGTGGCTTTCAACCCCTTAGCTGCGACCCGACCGCGTCTGTCTGCCCGTTTTCCACGATCCGACTGTGCCTTTTTCCCTATTTCCTACGGTCCGACTGCTTCTGTCGGCCAGAAATCCACGACCTGTCCGCGCCTGTTTCCCTCAAACCCGCGGTTCGACCGCGCGATACCGCCACAGACCCGCGGTCTGCTTTCTGCATATTTTACTGTTTTTGAACCCAGCCCCTTTGCTGCAATATTTTCTGCATCTGCACAGCCATCTGTTCCACCTGCAGCCCTACTTCCTTATAGCCTTTCTTGCAACATCATTTCTGTTCCATTTTACAGAATATGTTTGAAATTTCAACATTTTAATTCAGAAAATTTTGCATGTTAAAGTTGTGGATTCAATATTATTGATTAGAAGGTTGCCCCTTTGTGTGGCACTTCTATTTCGGGTTCATCACCTCACGAGCACACACTCTGTCACCTAATTCAAGTGAGACTTAAAAAACTACTTAACTCAACCAACATTCTAACCCCACTTGGGGAACATAAAAGAATCTTTGTAGTTAGGTAGGATCAGGGGGATAGGCTTCCAATAACACCCCTCGGTTACTTACACTTGAGACATAGTTGTTGTCCAATTAGGGAACCAAAATCCCCTAGTACTTTTTGGCATGGTCACCACCAGTTTACTAGAGGGCCTCTCCCTTAGGAGGGTTGAAGTCGCGAGATTGGTTCCGGAGGCCTGAGTGAAATACCGCACTCCATTCAGTAACTGAAGGGCTACCTTTCACAGTTCTCGAGATATCCCTGAATAGGGGTATTGCGGTAAAAGGACCAAACGGAAGATTCACCTTTCTGGACGTGTCATGAATGGGGTATCTTAGTTGCCATTCTTCTAGGATTGTCTTCCCGGTGTTCCTCCCGGTAGGGGGATATCTTAGCCACTTGGCTTTCCTATTCATATTGTCTGACTTGGATTTCATCACCTTGCAAAGGATATGTCTAGTTGAGTCAGAATACTTTTAGTTAAGTGTTTGCATGCTCCCTTACCTCCTTTTGGTCTAGTGAGTCCACCATTTTTCATTTTTAGGAAACCGGCTACTTGTTGGTATTCTGACCATTTCTGTTGACACTCCACCTATTGTAGCACAGCTATTACATTGGGTGTTTTGAGTTGGTTGTTGGCCTGAGTGCCCTATTTTTCAAGCTCTCCTTCTGCACACTCGGTTGCATTAGGATTTTTGAGCTGTTTTTTACCTACCTCAACCCACAGAGATTTGACACCATTTGTCACCATTTAGTCTTCGAGACATTCTCGGCGCCTCAGGGGCGATCCCCCACAGCACGGTTCACTTGACACCACCCATCATTGACACAGATCATCTTCACTTGATACCACTTATCATAGATACCGAGCCTTGTCACTTAACTCCACTCGTCAGCGGCATCGAACTCTGTCACCCGATAGTGACGCCCCTTATTTTACCTCCGATTATGAGCCAGAGTCTGAGAACCCCATTTACACTGCCCCTAATAGCCCCATGGCTGGCATGACTCCCACTCCCGTCTTGGTAGAGATCATTGGTGGCACATCCACCACTACACCAGTTACCACACCTGCCTTGGGTATGCCCTCAATGGGGATCCCATCTACCGTTCCCCTCACGGCACCTATTCCCACAGCAGGAATACCTATCCCCACTCCATCATTGGCTCACACTACCCAGGGTGGTGCAGGACCATCCCACATCACCTTAGTTCCCCCACTTGGGGGCAACCTCCCTAACACTACCCCTCCACTTGGGGGCATTGGCCTAAACTTGATCCAACCCACTACCGTGTCACATCCTTCTTCCAGTTTTCCATTCATAGCTAGCCTCAACCTGCCTGACCTAGCCAGATTGACCAACGACCCCATCCAACACGACCCTGCGTGGCCTCACATGCCCACCAAGCTCCCCTCTGACATCCCCAAGTTCAAGGGCAAGGTAGGTGAGGACCCACAAAACCACATTATGTCCTTCCATCTATGGTGTTCCTCCAACTCCATAGTGGACAACTCTATTCACCTCTGTCTCTTACAGTGCACCTTCACTGGCTCTGCAGCCAAGTGGTATATCGAGCAACCCCATGGAACCCATAACACCTTTGCTTCCCTTGCCTCAACCTTCCTACATTTCTTTCAGTTACCTGTCCGCTATGACGCGGGCGTTGAGCCTTCTATCATGCAGACAAAACATGGCTACCCACATCACGGACCACATTCATGAGTGGCGTCGACGCCGTAGCTTATGCAAAATCAAATTAGACGACCGGATCTTCCTATATTGGTTCCTCAAATCCCTTCTTCCTATCATTGCTAAGGATGTGGCATCCGAAAGACCCTAGTCTGAACAAGAGGCCATCCTTAAGGCCCAACACTTCGACCTCATTTACGCCTAGTCGGGTTATCTCTATACCATTATACCTGATGCCCCTCGCGACGAGTCCTCCCAACACGACGCGCCGGGGGCATCGCACGCTTCCGACGGCATCATTGGCCGTGTCTCTTCGCATCCTCAACCATTTTCCATAGCACGTCCTACTCCTGGCCCTGACCTTTCGCCGGCTACCTCCCAGTCTGGAATAACCAACTCGTATGCTCCCATGGCACACCACCATTCTCATGGACCCTCATGTCCACCACAATGTTTCATTCATGCGACTCCCACTTACGCCCCCCCGGTCGCACCTCAGCCCTACTACCACCAGCAAGCTGCACCAGCTCCTGCGCCTTCACAAGCCCAACCCGCTTATTACCCGCCACAGGCAGCCCCTGCGGAAAACCCACAACCCGTTCCGTAGCCCTATCAGCAACCCCCTCAAGTTGCTGCCCCTGCGCAGCCTCCACCTACATATCATCCACCGCAGCCTGCTCCTGCACCTGCGCAACCTCAGAATCCACCTGCTGCCCAAGGGCAAGTTTACGCCCAACAAACCCCGCCGCAAAACCAAAACAACCAACGCAACCAGGGCCAACAAAACCACGGCAGGGGCCAAAATCGTGGGACCAACCAACCTACCAACCAAGCTGGTCAACCCCCTAATCCCCCTGATAATAATAATGCGGCCCCTGCTAACCAAAACCCTGATCACCCGCCCAAGTAGGCTAAAAACCCCAATTTGCGAACAAACCATCCTTGTTCTATTTGCAGGGTCTATGGCCACTACACACATTTTTGCCCACACATGGAGTGAGTTCGGCAAATTTGGGGTGAAGATGCCCACCGCCAAGGGCAGGCGGCTCCTCAAGCACCACCCAACCCCCCACAACCTCAGCAGCCACCTTTGGTGCTGCAAAATCCCTTACCAACCCAAGGCATAGTGAACACTCAACCGTTGGCTCCCCCTCAAGCCAACGCACCAACACAACAACAAATCACTTACACTGCTCCTGATCAACCCATGCTTGAATCAGGTACCCACCACTTGTTGATGATGTCCTCCGATGAGGTCAACCTCCAGACCCGACGGAACCAATATGGCTCCACCTCTGAAGCCCCTCCCACCGATAAACCCACTAACGCTCATCCCACTGATCAGGCGTTACGTATACCTCCACCTCCACTCGATGGCACTCCCAAAGCACCTCGTTTCCCACTTCGTCGTATTAACAATAACCCCAATGCATGTGCTGCGTCAAACTACAACATTGTTGATGACTTAGCCCAATCTCCCGCAGCCATGTCTACGTTAGAGGTCTTAAGAAACTGCCCTTCGTAGCGCAAGACTTTACTCTCAGCCATTGGGGCTATCGATCCAAATGATTCGAGTTTAATGGCATTTGATTTGGACCAATCCGAACCCTGCATGCCTTCCCTTTTAGTGTTCCAAGTTTATGTTTCCATTCAGAATTTTGTCATCCCTTGATGCATTATTGATGAAGGTGCCTCTACATGTGTCATGTCCACCCTCATCTGGCAGAAATTGGGATCCCCCCCTCTCCAGCCATCCACTACTGCGTTGCGAGCCTACGACGACCATTCGGCTCAACCACAAGGCCTATTAACTAACGTCCCCGTCCAGCTGGCTGGCAAAACCGTCCTCATCGACATTGAGGTTATCAATGCATAGCTTGATTATAACCTTTTACTTGGCCGCAGCTACATGTATGCCAAGCGGGCGGTTGCTTCTTTCGTTTTTCGTATCATGATGTTCCCCCACGAGGGACGCGTGGT